>JAPYZC010010716.1:0-10579 GCA_030522665.1 Ichneumoninae sp. A BG-2022a
GCTAACCTACTCTAATTCCGTGCGTCCGCAGCCGACTTACTTCCCCCTAACTGTACCGCATTCGCCGAGGACACAGGGAAACTGCGGAAAACCCATGTCAGTACAGCTGGCGACATTCTACCGATCCTCCGGTATTTCTGCACTTGAGTAAAGTGCAGAAACACCTAAGTTTCAGAAGAAAGCGCCTCCCGCTCGCCGGTCGATGCGCCAGCTAGCGCACGGCTAAGCGGTCACCCATCCAAGCACTGACCGCGAACGATTGTGCTGGACTTGGGAGACCACCGGAGCCGTGCGCCAACCGCGCATCCACCGCTGTCGGTGATCTTTGTTCTTCGTTTTGGTTTTTACTCGTATCCTGGTTATACTTGTCGGGGAAGTTTTAACGGGGCGATGAATATTGGTCGATGGTTTTTGGGGTATCAAGGGAGGACGGAGGGCGAGATGGTCGGAGCTTTTTCGCGCTGCGGCTCGAGGACTCACTCGCGGGTTGTGAGAGAGTTGAGAAACGAGATATACCTGTGTATAGCTTCGACGGGGTTACGCAACAAAGTGTTTCATGAATATTCATGAGACCGAGCTCCCGAGAAACCCACGGAGGTGGGAGACTTTGCTTGGGATGCATATCCTCGGCTCGCACGTTTTCAGATTAACTGGACGGGGTTTCAAGGTAGATGGGCCGCGAAGCCACCAAGGCTGTCGAGGGTTGATGACCGTACTCGGCGCGCACGGATGTAGCGAGATTTCGGACGCGTTCACTATTATTTGTACATCTCACAAACGTGTCCACGAACGAACACAATTTCTTTTTTTGTTGTTGTTGTTAATTGTACAGTATTTTGTTAATGGTAATTTTACAATATTTGTTACTAACGCATTCACGTAAAATCCCGCTTTCCATCCCATTTCCGCATTAGTGCGGGAAAATGCCTTTCTGAGCACACTTCCCAAAAACGAAAAGCGTGATTTTTGTGAATTTGTTGGGAAAAATTATGTGAATGGCATGGTGTAGAAAAGCGAGTCCTGACACGTTTCACACTCATCACGAACTTCTCCCTTGTCATACAAATAACTATTTTGTTGATAATTGTATAAGTTTTATTGTTGTTAATTTTATCATTTTTATTGCTGTTAATCTTATAATTTTTTGTTCTTAATTTTATTATTTTTTTGTTCTAAATTTTATGATGTTTCGTTGTTGCTATATTTAGAATTTTTTTAAATTAAAAAGCTGTGAAAATTGTGGCCAAGAATCTCTATTGAATCCAGAAATAATTATTTTTTACAGTATACTGATTAACGATTTCCGCCCTGCAGGGTAAGTGCAGCTGCTGTTACTTGTACAGGACACAGCTCTAGGCACTGCGTAGGATTCAGAAATCTCTGCGTCATATCACTTTCCGCTTTGATCGTCCTAAGCCGCGGCATGACCTACTTCGAAGGTAATGGCATTACGAGCATCAGACGGACTGATGTCAGAACTGTCGGGCGAATACTGGCTAAAATGCGCAGCTTACTTCTCAGCTGGGACTGCTGGCTCGGCGCGGCTCCGCCGTGAATCTCATCCCCCACTGCACATGAATGCAAATCTCGCAACGAATTATACACACTACGTTAACCATACAACGTTACCGTAATCGTATCGTGCCGTTCGGTCCAATAATGAATTTCCATATTACTACACTTATATACATCCATATTTCCATATTCCTACTTTTCTACATACCCATATTTCTATATTTCCATAGTCCCATATTCCCACACAGTAAAAAAAAATTGTACTTTTTAAAAGAACTTATTGTCCACAAACGTCCACAATTTGTTACTTGTTAATTTTCTAGTTTTACAAACAAAAGTACAAACTAAAATTGTCAATGACAGGAGAAATAAAAGGACAGGTTCGTATTTCAACTAAGTGCCAAACGAGTTTGTCACTTATTTAACCAAATTATTTTTACGAAATTTCGAATTACGATTTTACAGAATTATTTTTTACTGTGCACATACCCACATTCTCGAATTCCGATATTCCCATATTATCATTCTTCCCATATTCCCAAAAAATGACCATTGAAAAAAAGTCAAATAAAAAAGAACGACTAAAGTCGTCTCGAAAAATATAGAAAATCCGGGTATCATTGATTAACCATATCCGCCATTGATCTGGAATCCCCGTTATAAAATCGGATAGCCGGGAGTCACGATGCCCCCGAGTGTATTTCATCCCCCCATTCCCGGTGATAAAGAGCCGTTCGTATATATCGGAGCTCCGAGGATTCGAGTCTGAGCCTATCGAGCCTACACCAGCCGCCCATTACTTTGCTCTACCCTCGGCGTTTCAAGTACGAGAGCGCGGTGGGGTAAACGAGAAGGAAATAAAAGAGGGAAAGCCCGTCGAGGGTCTCGCCGCGGACCCTAATACGTTGTGTACGGAGAGAGAAGAGAACTCGATGAGGATCGATCCATATTGCGTCTGGCTATATTCCTGCAGGAGTCGACGTACTCTCTGTCGCGAGGTTCGCCGCCGTCGGGTCATCCCTCTCCCGGCTGCACGGCAATGCTCCCCGTCGTCGTTGTCGACGTCGTCGTGTTTACCGGGCATCGATCGAATGCCTGGCAATCCACAGCCCCGACGATACAGCCCCTATGGTCAGATCGGCATAGACTGAACCAAACCGCCGCGCTCACTCTCGTCCTCCATTACCAATACCACAACTGGATATCCCTTCGAGCTCCGATCCATACACCGAAACCCTGTCTACTGCTGCAGCCGCTGCCGCTGCTGCTGCATCCCTTAACGCTCTCTGTACGTTCTCCCCCGCGAGTTTAATACCATTAACGTGTATTCGGTAACTATCGAGCGTGACGAGCACGAGAATGAACGTTCGGGTGTGGAAATCACGGTGTTCGCTCGACCGAGAATCTCCACCGGCGGGCTCCGCCCGCGGGCCCGGGTAATCGTACAACCCGGTGGAACTTTTTATTTATTTTTTATTCGTTTTCATCCGATGCCCGCTTCGAATGCAAAATATATGCACCTGGGGGACGAGCGATAGAGCGGGGGGTCTGGAGGGATATCGTCGGCGAGTTCGTTAAATTTTCTGGCGAGTGGCTCTCGTGTGGTGTAATTCGGGTGATACGGGCTGATTGGTGATATGGAAGATCGCTGTACCTTTTTGCAGGGTGGGACTGGCCGTTTTCAGGGATTGCACGTCGTGAACACTGTTCTGAGGCTCCGATCGAAATTTTCGGTCCCTCGAAATTTTACTAATGTGTTAATACATAAATAAATAATCCCATACACAATTTATCAACTACCGGAATTAACGGTAGTTACGAGAGAATCACGGGATGAAATCTACAAATCTGTTGATCGTAAACTAAGGAAAGTAAATTTTTAAAAAACCTTCCAAATACAAAAGAAAATCTCGGACTGGAGGACTTAGGTCGATGGCCCTTTTTGCCAAGGTGTAAAATTATCGTTAGGTATAATACTAACATAAGAAGATAACTGTATAAATATATTAGACCCAGAAAATAAATGTATTTGACGGCCACCGTTTATTAAGATTAAGTAAAGTGTTTATTTCATTTAAATAAATATTTATTTAAATGAAATAAATATTTTATTTAATCTTAATAAACCGTGGCCGTCAAATACGTTTTTTTCTGGAGGAGAGCCTGTGATTGAGTTGTGCAAATATGTCAGTCTGTTGGAAAAGTTAGTTAAAAGAAAGGAGCTGGAGGGATGACAAGCGAAATAGCGAAATGTGTGATATGTCACTAGTATAAGGAATTAGTGGATAAGGGGGAATATATGTATAGGGGGGGGGGGGGGGGGGACAATGAAAAAACCCTTAAGGGGATGACGGAAAAAAAGAAACAAAAAAATCTCTTTTACCACTACTACCAATAAATAACCCTACGATATAATTACCAAGGATGCACAACGGAGTGTACGGTGAGTCGCGTTATATAAATAATCTCCGCGTCGGATTACATTTTTTCTATTATCACGAGTCTCCGTGAGAAGAGCGACGATATCGATGCGAGCCTGTCTCGGCTTTGGAATATACGTACAAAATATAATGGAAAACGGAGTAAGAGGAGAGCCGGTCCCGAATCGGAGCACGGGAGTCTCGCTCCGTTTCTGCAGCATCGGGAATCACAGGGATATAATCTATGGAAGACCGGGGCGAGACTCCAACGCCATCGGGAGCAAACGGCGATTCTCTCCCGTCGGTAACTCTTCGCTCGGAACGCCGAGAAGAAATCACTCTCTTCTATATCTCTGTTCTCTCCATTTCGCGCCGCGAGAGAGATATAGCTGCATAAATATAGCGCGAGATAAGGGAAGAAGGGGGGGGGAGAAGGGGGGAACTCGAGATAGCCAGAAATAAGGAAATATCATTATTTCGACGAAGAATAATGACAGTAGCCAGCGGGAGCGGGCACGAGGTCGCGTCGAGAAACCGGGCGAGGTGAAAGAAATAGAGAAATAGACGAACGGTCGTGGGCTCGCCCCATCGTATCATTATTCCGAGAGCGGTGGAAGCGCGAGAGCGTCTTCCGCACCGGCGGCTGGCCCGGCTCATTCTTCGCTCCACACTACGAACTTCCGGTTCGCGGGGATGCTGGAAAATTTTCCTCCAGACGTCCGAAGGGGGGGGGGGGGGGGGGAGGCGGAGAAGAAAAGGGTCGTTTCTGCAATTTCAACCGGGTTTTCGCGAATCCTACGAGAAAACCTCTGCTCTCCACCTCTCATCCATTTATTACCAGAGCTGCAGTCTTCTCTTATTCTCTCCTCTTCCGCGGCTAAGTTCGGTACGTTCCGTTACTTTTTTACTTTTTACCTACGCACTCCCCGTGCAGCGAGCCGAGTTCCGGAGGAACTTTTCAACTTCCACGTGAATTATTAAACCTGGATGCTTCGCAAATCAAAGAGCAACGGCTACGAAATTATTAAGCTTCGCGTCCTGTTGTGTATATAAATAAACGCGTATATGTATGCCCTGGGCCGTAGGGTCGTGAAATTCTTGCCCGTCATGATGGACGCAGAAGGGATTTCAGTTGTACGGATTTTCACGACTCGCTAGCCTCGTTAAACGGGGAATCGTAAAAAATATTCACCGTTAAACCGCCATCGGCAGAAATACTGTGAGGAATGCAATTTGCCGGTGCAATTAAGCAACAAAAGACACACGACCCCATTATTATTATTATTATTATTATTATTATTATTATTATTATTATTATTATTATTATTATTATTATTATTATTATTATTATTATTATTATTATTATTATATTATTATTATTATTATTATTATTATTATTATTAGCTTCAAGCAGGAATTCTAAAAGTTCCTGTGCTGCATTTATTTCGAGCATGTTTAATCTCGCGATGACGTACATTTGTGCATGTTTGAAGTGTCTGCGATGCGTAATGCGAAAAGAAAAATAAGCCTGGTTGAGCATTCGAACCGACGGTGAGTATCCGAAAGATCGGAATTTTGTGTTTTCCGGCTGAAACGTTGAGTCGCGTCAGTAGCCGTGCGGTGGGGCTTGCACGACGAGACTGTGTGCCAGAGCGCGCGGAGTTCTCTTTCTTATTTACAGCCTCGTAAATGCAAACGAGGAAGCGAATGAATGCGAGAGGTGAGCCCGGGAAGAATCTCGGAACTCGGTGGCTGAGGACGCGAACGCGCGCGGTTTGCACTCAGCTTCCGGGGCAACGGCGCACTTTACCTGACGCAATTACTTTTTACGCGCCAGATGGCTCACCCGAATGGGATTCGTTCGCGAGAATGACGTATACGAACGCGTCGATGGCCGTGTCGTCGCTGGGACGGACCTACTAAACCTAGACGGACGTGAAAGAAGAAACGGAATCAGCCCAGTGCTCCACTTTATCGGCCGTACTCCATTTACCGACAGCGACACATACACGGCTCGTAAACGAAAAATACACCCATGTGACTCCGGTCACGCGATATATTTTTGATTGGGACAAAAAAAAACAGGAAAAAGGAATCGAAGTCGAAAACAATTGTGAGGCACCGGTGCACGCCGGTTATTCGAGCTCTGAGTGGCTTACGGCAATTAGTTCCAGCCGCCGGTCGCGTTCTCGAACGTTCGATTCCAATTAATTAGCGCTCAGTCAATATATTTCGCTCCGCGGAACGCGATCGTGTCGCGCACATTAGCTGCTATTGTCGTTTATAATTTAGCACCGCAAGGCTTCGACACACTCTACGCTCGCGTGCATCCGGTATAGAAATTGAAAATGCATTGTACAGATTTATATATACATATATGTGAATGTATCCATCTATCGACCAATACCTTAAGGATGTATCGGCCACGTATAGACATTGCCCATATGCCCTTTTGGTATCGACCCGCCGATATATCTATTTTGAACGTGAACCCTTATTATTCCAAATACTTCAAAAGACGGGTCAATACTTGGATGGGTGACCGCGGTCACCTATCCAAGCACTGCCCTCCCCCCTCGATTCTTGACACGGCGGCGAAATCTTTTTATTTTATAGAGAGATATATACACATAAAAAAGTCTTTTAACCCCCCCCCCCCTATTATTCCAAATGCTCTTATGCTAACCATTTAGCAATAATAATAAGGACTTCGAATAATAAGAGCTTATGTCCAAGGTCCTTTAAGCATGGACTTAGGCCCTTTTTATTCTAAGTCTTTACACCCCCCCCTCGATTCTTGACACGGCGGCGAAATCTTTTTATATTATAGAGAGAGATATATATATACATATGTAAATATATCTGAATGCATTCATCCATCGACCAATTCCTTCAGGATGTATCGGCCACGTATAAACATTGCCCATACGCCCTTTTGGTATTGACCCGTTGATATATCTATATCTATATATGTATATATAGATGTATAGACATAGATATGGAACACAAAGAAATGGGGTTGGCAGTAGTACGTGCGTGCAACCGAGCTATCGACCCTCTTTTACTCTTGCGCGCAGTAAGTACATGAAGTATAAATATATGTAGCAGTTTCCGTTTCCGAGCGGCGGCAGACCCGGCAACCGCCGAGAGGAACGATATGAACCCCCGTGCATTACGTCTAATGTCGCGTCACGAGATAACGCAAGGACGATTACTCATTTACCACCCTCTACGTCCCGAGAAATGCAGCGTTGGTTCTCTCGGATACGGCGGAGTGAGGGAGAGCGATTCCCGACAGCCCGCTTGTACCCGAGAGTTAAAGCCCTTCAAGCCCAGTCACGTGCGTCCAAGATTTCAAAAAGTATCATCCATCTTGGTCGATTTATGACTTTTCGGTTTTTTTTTCAACCCTTTCTTTTTTTTTAACACCATATTTTCGCACCCCGGAAAAAAGGTTGACACACAATCGTCTATGATTCATATATATATTTTTTGTGTAAATCGTAAACGTTAAAACATAATCTCAAAATATATTGAATGCATTTTTCGCCGAAACGGTTTTTTTAGTTTATAGAATCGCTTCGGAGAAAAGAGGATTTAAAGTTTTACTCCAGCTCTCTCGCACTCATACGTGTTTGGCCTCCCCTTAAGGTGCAATAATCATTCACAAAACGGCATAAAAGTTTTACCCAATTTTTAAGAAACACACCTACAGCGCCGATTCTGAAAATCCTACCCGTCCAGAAAAAAAATATGGAGTTTTATCGATGAAAAAAAAAAAATTATTGCCCCAAATTCATCACGGACTAAACACAGATAATGTAATAATTAAAATAAGAATGAAATCAGCATAGGTCTTGACACCTGATTCGTAGCGAAACGCAAAATGCTCGTGAGATCGTGCATTGAGCCACTGTGAAATTACCAGCGATGTACGGTGAAAAGGCAAATGTCGAAACATAACAAACACTGCAAAAATACACAGGTCATGATTCAAAGAAGCTGCTTGCCAAATTTTGTCAAGAAAATTTTGTCGATTTGGAGAACTCTGGACACGGAGAAATCGCGCAGTGACGTCACCGCCGTAAAACGCATAAGGTAAACGGCCCAGTTTCCGCCATCTTCAATTGTTAAAGGCTTAAATTGTTAATTTTATTATAAATATACGTATCGCGGCATTAATCGAGAGTAAATCGCTCTTCAACATGCCGTCAATTTCGTTTGTATTTAACGTATACTGTATTTATTGTTAGTATAAATTGCGATTAATGGCGGTAACTGGGACAGCGGCGGAAACTGGGCCGTTTACCTTAACTCCCGCCTTTTGTCCTTTGGGCAGTCGGGCGTTAAAAATATCAAGTCTCGAATCCGCAAGACCCATGTGCGGTGTCCCAGGCTGCACAGACGCTTCGTTAGAAGCGTAAACAAACAGTCGGTCAGTTTTCACGATATCGTCCGTTAAAACATCCCGGGAATTTTAAACGCTCCACAAAACGCGAGCTCGGACCTTCGCGGGAGCTCAAACAATAATAAATCCGCCGTTCGGAAGCTTCGTTATAAAAGTTCCTTGGTCGATTCGAGGCGGGCAAAATAAATTTCGCAGCGAAGTATCTTCACTGATAAATATCGTGATGATGGAGTGAAGTTTGAATCGTTGCACGGTCCACTAACGCAAAATGTAAAAAACATTTTCCGCGCTCCATCGATCCCTCCCCCATCCCGGGTTGTTATAACCGATGAAAACATCGTCCGATGACGGTAATTGTGCAATTTACGTGACGGTGGCTGGATTCCGCAAAGTTTCAATTTTACCGATTTCGACGACTCGTTAGCCTCGTTAAACACAAAATCGCAAAAACATTTACCGTTAAACCACCATCGGCAAAAACACTGTGATCGATGGAACTTGCCGGTGCAACCGGCCACCAAAAATAACACGGTTCGCGGCGGGCACCATAAATACCGGAGCGAAGTATCTTCCCTGATAAATATCGAGATAATAGAGTGAAATTTTAACCGTTGTACGGTCCAGTAGCACGGTCCACCAATATAAAGGGTAAAAACCATTTAACCCGCTCTATCTATCCCTCCCCTATCCCCGAGTTATTATAGGGGAGAGCGGGGCAAAATGGCACAGCGGGGCAAAACGGGATAATGAGACAAAATGCAATTTTCCAATAACTTTTGGATGGTGTCGATGGTGGTCCGTGGGGTAAAACGTCGTTGAAAATCCGGATGTATCGTTGGAACAAAATAGGGCACCCAAAAATTACTGCAAAATTGAGTTTTGCCCTCACTGTCCCATTTTGCCCCGCTCTCCCCTAACCAACGAAACTACCGGCCGAGGACGGTGATCGTGCGATTTACGGAATAGTTGCAATCCCGCAAAATGTCCGTTTTACCGATTTTCACGAGTCGTAATCGTAAAAACAATTTACCACTAAACCATCGTCGGCAGAAACACTCTGGATGGAACTTGGTGCAACTAGGCAACTATTGTTTATTAAATAGAACGCTGAATTGTAACCGAAAATTCCTATCGTCTATAATATGACTTTAACAGGTCTTAAATAATATGACTTTAACAGGTCGACTGACTTAAAGAAACGGTTTTATCAATAATGATAAAAGATGGTATCATTAGTATGGAAACGCGATGCATTAACATAACGAAAGAGTGTCTCGTCAGTGAAAACGATACAACAGCAACAACAGAAACACCGTCCGAGGCGAGCTGAATAAACGCCGGAGAGAAGTAACTTCCCTGATAAATATATAAAGATGGTAAAGTGAAAAAATTTCCTCGCTCCATTTATCCCTCCCCCATTCCCGAGTTGTTATACCCGACGAAACTATCGGCCGACAACGGTAATCGTCCAATTTACGTTAGGGTAGTTTGAATCCCGCACAATTTCAGTCTTAGCTATTTTCACGACGCGTTAGCCCCGTTAAAAATAAAATGATTAAAAAATGCACCATTAAATCATTACCGGCAGAAACACTATAATAAATAGAACTACACTATACTAATAGAACAATGTAGAATAGAACTTGCCGATGCAACTAGGCACCAAAAAGAACGCGCTTCGAGGCTAAATAAATGCCGGAGCGAAGTTCCGGCAATTCCAAGGTGATAGAGTAAAGTTTTAAACATTCTACCGTTAAATCATCATCAGCAGAAACACTGTGAATGGAACTTGCCGGTGCAACTGGACAACAAAAGAATACAACAAAAATAACACATTTCGAGGCCGGCCAAATAAATACCAGAGCGAAGTAACTTCCCTGATAAATATCAACACGATAGAGTGAAGTCTCTAACTGTTCTATGGTCCACCAATAACAAAAGGTAAAGAACATTTTCCTCGCTCCATCTATCTATATTATAATTTAATTAAAAAAAAGCAACAACAAAAAGAACACATTTCGAGGCCGGGCAAATAACAACACGATAGAGTGAAGTCTCTAACCGTTCTATGGTCCACCAATAACAAAAGGTAAAGAACATTTTCCTCGCTCCATCTATCTAGATTTTAATTTAATAAAAAAAAAAGTAACAACAAAAAGAACACATTTCGAGGCCGGCCAAATATCAACACGATAGAGTGAAGTCTCTAACCGTTCTATGGTCCACCAATAACAAA
>JAPYZC010010725.1:0-11292 GCA_030522665.1 Ichneumoninae sp. A BG-2022a
GAAAATTTCAATTTTCAGCTTTTATGAGGAAGCGATTTGAAAATTTCAATTTTCAACTTTATGAGGAAGCGATATGAAAATTTCAATTTTCAACTTTTTATTACTATTAATGTACGATTCGAAAAATATGTAATTCGTGTTTCTTATAAATAATCGATCAAGGTCGACGATTTATTATTATATTTTTCTTCAATTATTATTAATTATCCATGTTGTACGTATGCCCGTGGGGTGATCGCCTCGATATGAGGCAAAATCGATTTAGAAATATCTAGTTTGAATTGAGGAAATTTGTTTCAATGTGCCCGTAAATCCTCAATTTTGCTAATGATCTTATTTTTTACGTGGTTGCTGTCGTCCTTGTTGATAAAAAAATATCGGTAAATTTAATGCGTGTATTCATAATTGCAGATAATTCATAATCTCCGGTAAGCCACAGGTACTGAAAATTACATCACGTTGCGGAAACTCGGTAGACGGTTGATAACAACGATTCACAGCTCGTGATAAGAATTACCTTCGAATAATTATTTATTCAAAGTGGGGATAGTTCCCACCCGGCTTTATCGTTGGTTAAAAGGCTCAAACCATCGAAGCGAATCGTTCACAGTGGATGCAATATTGTCACGGTGATTAAGATCCAATAACATATAACGTAATAACACATAACATATAAAATATTATTATATATAATTACTATATACATTGTTATTATATTATATATCATATATAAAAAAATTTACAATAAAATAACAAAAACGAATAAAACAATTTTTCCGCAACAGATGCAATTTTTCCTGCCACACGTGTCCGTAATTCTGATCGTGTTGGGAGCCGTTCCTACTCGTTCGAGCTCCGAGGCCTCTGATGATGGTGTGGGCAACATCATACGCCTCCTGCTACAAGATCAAGTACTTGCCGACATCATCGATGCCATTGAAGTCGACGACTTCATAACAATCCTTCACTATATTGAAACTGTGCCGCAAGTTCGGAATTTCTTGGCTTATGTCGACGAGGATTATTTTCCCATCACCGCAATTCTGGATGGAATTGAAAATTATCTGGAAAACCGGAACAGCGATAAATCGGCAAGTGATTCTAGCGATACTAACGAGGAGACGAATGAATCAAATATGAAAACAAATAATGATTCTTCACATAGAATTAGCGAAAGAAGTGCATCGAATGAAGATACTGAACTTGCCCCTAATATAACGACAATTCAGCAAAGATTTCGTGAAAATCTATTCAATTATTTCTACAACCGCGTTTTGTAATTTGAAGCATTTTGTAACAGAAGCACGAGCCTGATGGAATTTTCGATATTATTCATGAACCGAAGAATCTTTACGATCCGTTTATCGAGCATAGCGTGGTTCTTTACTAGCGAAAACTGAAATGTTAATCGGCGCTTTCGGCATTTGAAAGTTGTATGCAATCTCTGGAATTTAGGAAGTGGCTGGAGGCCTTCATTAAACTCACTGCCGTCATGATCGCCGAGGTATGCGAATGAAGAATTAGCGGAAGACGTTGAGTCGAAAAAGCTCTGAGAATCGGTAAATAATACTCGACTGCAACTCGACAGGCTCGTGAAACTTGTGGGTAAACTATATTAGCACGTCTCTAGATCAGTACTCTGCACAGTAACAGACATTGTAGTTTGGAAGTACAATATAAAAATTTAACTCTTTAAGACCCTACGAAAATATAGTTGTGAACAAAATTTTTATCTGACAAATATAAATAAATTTAAAAAATGAAGCAAAAATTTGATTTTTATCCCGATCCATTATTTCAGTAAGGACTTTACTTAAAATGTTTTGTTCTGTATCGGGAAAGAAACTGCCTGTGGAGCCCTGAGTCATTTTGATTATACAATGCCATTAAAGAGAGGGAAGCGGTTTTAAATTTGTGCAATGTACACTGAAAAAAAAAATTGCTTGCGGGCTGCCGAAGAAAAAAATTTTTGTTTCAATTGTACTTTCAATTCTTACAATTCCATATGATATTGAAACAACGACAGCAAGACTGACAAGGTGACATGTTATCGTTTCAATCTGTTATGAAATTGTACGAATACAGAATAGAATTGAAACAACGTTTTTACTTCATTGGCAGCCCGCAAGTAAATTTTACTTGATTCAATGATATTTTTTTTCTGTGTACGTTGTTATTTTTTGTGCATGTTTCTATATTCAAATGAATAAACATAACATCCCTAATCCTATCAGTATAAATTCCACGGCTACTTCGAACGGTGAAAAAAATATATGTATATATGGAGCATTCCATCCCAATTCAGCTATCTTCGGGCTCGACCCCTTCTAATTCGAGCAAAACTTTTTTCCTGTTGTCATATACGTTTAAACAGAAACATATTTTTTTGAAGATCCGTCACCGAGTAATGAAGTGCTTTGGTATGCCTTACAGAACTTGAAAATATAAGGCACGCGCAAGGACTTTATTGGGTATTACCTAAAAAAATGGCAAGATTAAAAGGAAAATGTACAGCGATGCCGAGATATGTGAAATCCAAATGATCAAAGGATGCAAATCCGAAAAATTCATGGAGATGAAGAGATTAACAACCTGCATGCCTGGTTTCGGTCTTAAATTGCGTAACCGAAATAGTAAACAGAATTGATATTTGATGAAGCAAATAAAAACCACAATGAATGTTAATATCGTTGTTCCTTATTAACACAGATTTCAAGAAAGAAAGGAATAATCACAGCCGTGAAGTATTAGAAAGTTATTGCGTGATGAAATAGTCAAAAATGTATACCTTTTAAACCGTAAGAGATACCAAAATTGGGATAGAATGCCCCATATATATATCTGTATATAGGGAACGAGGGTTGGGAAGGGAGTACAATGGCACATCGGGGGCAAAACAAATTTTCCCGTTAAACAAATTATCTCGGGTGGACGCCGCTTTGCCCCACTGTTCCATTTTCCCCCACGGTTCTCTATATATCAGTATCCCGCACACACACTGTGTACTGGATGTTGCAACAGTATATACTTCCTAATCGTTCAATCGACCAGAGAACGACGCTCATACTACCCCCCCCCCCCCCCCCCCCCCCCCCCCCCCCCCCCCCCCCCCCCCCCCCCCCCCCCCCCCCCCCCCCACAGTAAACTCAGTCGCAACCGGAAGCCACGAAGCTCTCACTAACCCCCCCTTCGGGGCCCCCTCTCTCTATTTCACTGTGATTTTCCCGTTGGAACCCTCTTCTCGTCAGAACTGCCGCAAACCGCCAAGGATGTACATTATTCATTCGCGTACTTTCGCATCCGCCATTTTCGACCCCCTCGCCCCTCAGCCAGGCGCTGCGGTGCCCGCGTCTCTCGCTTCGGAACTAAATTTATCCCCCTCGATCATTCGCGTCGCTAAACCGACTTCGCAGGTAGAGTAAATAAATTTTAATTAAAAACGACACCCTCCACTCATGTTTCGTTGTGAACAGTGGAAAAAAGTTTCGTCGTACCGGTGAGGCGTAAGACGGAGGTGTGTATAAGGAGAGGGAGAACTCGATTTACATCCGGCGTCGCGCGGCCCATCTTTCTGCAAAGTATACTATAGGTGAAAAAAGAGAGAACAAAAAACGAAAAAAAGATGAATAGAAAGACAGAAAAGGGGGCGAAGAGGGTCGAGGCTCCTCGCTGCACGAGTAGCGAGAGGAGTGAAACTAAAGAAACAGGAATAAGCGCTTCCGGAAGTTTCGGTGACCGTCGGGAGAGTCCAGTGGGCCACGCGATAGCCTCGAGGCAAATTTGCCTCGTTTTTTTCTTTTTTTTTTTCATTCTTTCTTCCAACTACTTGAATTTTTTTTCCTTCATTTTTTCTTTGTTTCTTTCTCTTACCCTGCAAGACGAATTGATCGTGCCGGTGAGATTTACGAGAGGCCTTCCCCGAGAACGGAAAAGAATACGAACGATAATACGAATACAGTTAAAAAGCGTTATGACGGGAAGTGGATCAAGGTTTCGTTTGCTCGGGACGTTTCAACTAATATGCTAGAAGAGAGTTATTATCGTCGGTTGGGTAAAGTAAGTTTCGCGTGTGGAGAACCATGCAGGCGCGATCGAGCTTTTAGCCTCTGCACGCTAATTTTTTTTTTCATTTTTTTTTTATTTTTATTTCCCCTAGACCTTACGAGGGTAACTCGAGAGACGTCGCGTTTCGCGATCTTACTCGCAGCAACCCTCGTAAAAATGCACATTAGCCTCCCCACCGCGACGTCTTGCCCTTCCGCCTCTCGTTGTGGGTGCACCACTTGTATCCGGTTTACTTTGAAAAATATATAAATCTGTCTTTCATTCCATTTAACGTTACACGTGACCGTGGCAGCCGCAGCGGGAAAGTGCGCGAAAAGTTTGCATTAAATATCGCAGCGGCGTGAACGCGGGTTGAAGTAAGGAGTATATCGACTTTAACGCTGGATAAGCAACGACGGAAGAAATAAATGAGAGCATTTGACACGGCACGCGGCGCGTCACTCCGCCGTTGCAATTCGTATATGGCAAATCACTGGATCGCGTGACCTTGGTCGTGTAGGGTGGAAGAGGGTAATATGGACCGGTCCATGTAAAAAGGACGTCCTTGCCGATAGAGGTGGGCCATATTCACCCCTTTCACTCTGTATATGCACATATGCATACATATACATATATCTACAGGCATCATTTATTTTCTTAAAGCTCTCGCGGTTAATGTTACGTTATTAACCTCGACCTTGGATGTTGAAGAAAAACGCGTGTATTATATATCGTTTTGCCACTTTTGTGCTTGGGCGAACCCCCCGGTCGTTTTTGAGTCTTATTTTCTATTTTTCATTCTCTCTCTCTCCATCCCTTTCTCACCGTGGAGTTTTCAGCAAGAGAGCATGATTCTTGATGGCTCCAGGATACTCGAGACGCACAGTGGTACCAGACGTCTCGGCGCTGGGGTACGAGGCTGCGAAGGGTCTTGGCGATGAAAGACGCCCTCCCTCTTACGCTCCGATTCGCCGGAACGGGAGAAAGAGAAACAGAGAGAATGAGAGAGAGCTCGTACGAAATTAAACTCGAACTAATTTGCATAGTATGGGTACAAGGAGATTTAACGTTATATACTACATGTGTACCCGAGGCGTCTTTTAGAGAATTGGGAACGCGATAAGTTTCTGCGTATTTGTTTTTGTCGGCCGCAGAGCTCTCCGCGGCTATAATACTTTTCGCAACGAAGGTTCAGCGTTGCATGTCTCGCGGGGCTGAAAATATATAACATCGCGAGGGCAATTAATAAGACATTTTAAATAGAATCGCAGCGCTGTTATAAAAATAGAAATTCCCCGCGGAATATTTTTATGAGGGTTAATGAGTAGGTTGATGAGGATTATTCGTTCATGAAAGGCATTCGGACAAAAAAAGCTCGAGGCAGAGAGGACCTCTCATCGGTGATGAGACTTTTTATCCCCATATACCCAGACAGCCGACCGTACACTGAGAAAAAAATTGGTTGCTTTAACAAAAAGCTGTTATTTGTTTGGTACAAGTAAAGCATTACTTTGTTAAACGATTTTCGCTTCAATCTATTCAAAATTTGTCGATTGAACCAAACATTTTTGTTGCATCAACCAAATACACCTTTGAACGTATGTCACCGCGCATTTGCTTAATACAATCATTTGTTTTTCTCAGTGTAGCACAGGCAAACAAGTGCTGTTGCTTGCTGCAAAGGTTTGCTTCCACCTTGCCATAAATATGCCTGCATCGCATGAAACTACGGCGTCAGCAACTTGTCAACAAATGTCCCAACAAATTGCCAGTAATATTGCAACAATAATAATTGCTAGCATGAAATTCCGGCAATAGGTGGAAAAAATGTAACAACGGTCGCTATACGGTTGCTGATTTCTGATTCCTAAACAGAGAGTAGTTTGTAACGCATTACACGCGATGGTTCTTATGCTGTAGCAGGGCGAATTACGTCCTTTCAAACTGTTAAATGTTACGCACTTATTGAGAAGGCGGAAATATGCACGACTCACACTCTAGAAACAATGGTACTGGTTCAACACGCCTTAGGCGTATAAATGGTGTAGTCACTTTTTACATACTTTAGGGTGTGTTCATTCTCAACGCATGTCGAAGTGGGTAAGTGGACGTTTTACGTGCATTGTTTCAATTCGCATTAAACACATTCACGCAGGTAGTTACTTTTTACACGGTTCTAGGTGTGTTCCACCCCCAACACATATTAAAGTGTGCATACATTTAAAAAAATATATTAAAAGCATGTGCATTAAATGAAATTGTCTGTATTCTTGAAATATGTAATCGCTTATTACAGCATCTTACAAATTAATTACAATGATTTACCTTCCACCTCAACCTCGTCATAACGCTCCACATCAGGGATATCTGCAGCTTTTTCGTTAATGTCGATGAGAAGATGCTTTCGAAAGATATGCTGCTTGAAAGAGTTCCAATTCGTAAACGCTGCTTCTTATCTATACTCATTGCACTGCACTTTAACCGATGTCGAACAACGTGTTTCAATTGTTGATTATACGGTGGAACTTCAAAACAGTACATACGACATTTTGCACGGCCTGTCCATCATCGTGTCATATATGAATCCTCCATATTGCGATTGATTCAACGCACATGCAAGTGTGTTCTTTTCCTGGTGTTTTATTTTTTATTAAGTATGTAATAGCATGTATCTATACAGCAAGTGAGTTGTTCGACCTTAGACATGCTGAAACAACACACATAATAAGCGTGTTCTATAGCGAAACGCTAAAAAGGGTGTTCTACAGGGAATACAGGAAAGATGCAGTGCAAGCGCGTTGTTTCAACAGGCAAAACGACGAACACGTACTTTATTTATGCAATTGGTTACCGCAACACATGCAATATCTGTATTGTGAGTTGAATCAAGATATTTGACAACACGCTTCTTTTAAGAGTACATGCGCGTCCGTTTAATACGACAACGTGGGTCAAACCCAAAAAGGGTGTGTCATCTAGGTTTATACACAGCCAATGCGTCCTTGTAGCTTTAAGTAATCTATGACGAGGGTATGTATGTAACGCGACTCACCCATATGAAACCTCTAAAACCATACAAATGAATGAGACTTTTTGGGGTTTCTACAATTGTAAAAAAATTATATAAACGCTCGGGTTTGTGCAAGTGTCGATATATAATTCTGAAATATGATACACAAATGGATTAGCACTAAACGATCCTTGGTACTGAATTTTGTAAGTATCAATGCAGGCATTAAAATTTTAAAAGACATGATTTTTTTTTCTAAATTTCTCCTATTTACCCTAAATTAACGAGTGCTCAAGCAAATAAATCTTGAGCTACCTTCAGTTGAAATTTTGTATTTCACTGAGTAAAAAGCCACAAGGATTAAATTTTAATAATGGTCATGTAGGCCCATGTAGACTCATAATGGAACTAGATTATGGATTTGTTTAGTCGCTCTAATTAATTTTCTAATTAA
This sequence comes from Ichneumoninae sp. A BG-2022a, assembly GCA_030522665.1. NCBI lineage: Eukaryota > Metazoa > Arthropoda > Insecta > Hymenoptera > Ichneumonidae > Ichneumoninae sp. A BG-2022a. Next base: position 7,509 of record JAPYZC010010725.1, read on the forward strand.
TGGACATAACAAGATTCCTGCCTAGGGATGTTGTCATCTCCATTAAATTGATTCCCGAATGTTTTCCGTTACCGCCTAGTAATGGAAAACATTCGGGAAACAATTTACGAAAACAATACTGTGCAGGTGTCTCGGCATCGAGCAACGACGTATAATTTGCCCCCTTGTATATACTTGCATACGCTTATGTCATCAGGTGTTGTGACACGCAAAGCCCCAGTAAGCCGTGTTGACAACTTGCTGGCAATATGCTCCAAAGAATCGTTGGCATTAAATGCTGGCAGAAACATGGGCCAATGCTGACGCGCCTTATCGCAATTTTGTCACAATCCCGTGCGGACATAGCTGCATATTTGCTGGCGGGTTGTTCACAAAATGGATCTGGGTAGCCTGCCAAACAATAAAATTTGATGGTTCATTTTGCCCCACAATCCTCCCTAATCGTAAAAAATTGTATGCAGTAGGCCGATTTAGCCTCATCAGCTCTACCGACTACCTATGAACCTGTCAGAATGATTTTTCATACGCTACTTTGCCACCTCTCTTCTGCACACGATTGTTGTTGTTGTTTTCTTTCACGCTCCGGCTCTCCGTATCGCCGAAGATAATTTCGACGTGCCAGTTATCTCCGGTTTACTCGACGCCACCGGGTAATTAATCATCCGAAAATTCGCCGCTTGTTCGTCCGGTCGTACCCGGCGATTTAGGAAAATCGACTCTGGTGCAGGAGTCCGTGAGAGTTTGTCATCGGATGGTGGTCGTTATTATCGCGAACTCGCATCGTCACTTGGAGCCCGCCCCCCCCCCCCCCCCCCCCCCCCCCCCCCCCCCCCGCCCCCCCCCCCGGGCCAACCACACCCAGTATAATCTAACTCGCGAAATTGTTCGAGGTTACATGCAGCCCGAGATATACGGGCTAATTGTGAAACGGTTCCTGTCTCATCCTCCCCCTCCGCCCCCCTCCGGCAACCGTCCATCGCAGCGTTGAAGAGATCTGTATTAATTAGTCGTATGCGCGCTCAGCGTGACGAATGAGTCCCATGGCGTTGGGGTGATCTCGTCCTCCACACTAATCCCCGTTACCATTTGCGGGATAGCCGATGACGCGGTGGGACAGAGCGAGGGCCCATCGAATCGAATACGGTAGGAGAAATTAGGAGCCGGAACGTCGCAGAGGCAATTGAAATGTCTTTTGTTCTCTAAAAAAAAATTAAAAAAAAACTAGGCCAGGGTGATGTCGAGAGACGGGAATTCCACGAATAACAGGAGAGACGTAAAAGATGATTCTCTCTGTCGAGTCATACATTAATTGTATTATACGTGTAGATACGTGGATCGACGAGCCAAAGCCAAAAGTACCCATACGTACGTCGGCGAGCACAAAAGATAGGGACTTGTGACTTTAATCGTTAACGCTCGTAGTCCGTTGAGATTCGCAAGAATACTCATAGATGGCGGCAGCGTACGGGACTGACGATTTTACCAACAATAGACCTTTTTATATAAATTGTTTCTAGCTAGCAAATTAAGGCTATTAATCGAACATAATACGAATATAATTAAAAATAAAAATTAAAAATTGAGTATCGGCTCTGTAGGAAAACTGTCCCAAACGCTTTAATATTCTCACTTCTTTTTTTTTATAAAAAAAATAATTTTTCCTCGGAATTAGTTTTCGAATCGAATGTCGATAAAGCGTGCGGGTTACGCCCTTTTGTTTCTTAGCAGTCGATACATGATTATGTAGCGATATCGCGCTTCGTCCACACTGTCCTTGACTCGTCTGCATATCGTACGGAAAGCAACGCAATTTCGCACTATCGCACCAATCCTCTTTCCGTGTAAAGAGGAATAATTTGCCTGGCGATTAAATTTTCGACAGAGACTTACTACCGCGATACCGTTCGAGGTTCGAGAATTCACTGATATGACGCCATTAGAATGTACGTTCATTATATGAAGGTAAAACAAATGTCACTTTGTATGAACGGTGCATTAAGTCGACACAATATAGTGCATTGAAACTTTCACCGGCCTGGATAATATGTTCGTGCTGTAAACAGTCAATAATTACTATGCGCATATCTCAATACAGTTGTATAATCAGCAACGTTAACGTCACGATGAGAAGCAAGATCGTTCAGTACCAGCTCAAACGCGTAACGAAGCAGAGCTTGGAAGAAATACTTTTTTTTTTATTCAGCAACGATATGTTGAATTTTTTTATCGTCGGGTCGAGGCTTAGGGCGCCGCCGAAGGGAATAAAGCTGAACCGTGGAATGTCGTTCGTCTGTGGAAACCTCGCCGTCGCAACTCGCCGCTGTACAGTAGACATTGACTCTCGTCTGTCGAACGAAATTCTAAGGCAGGCGAGAAACACTTGTTCGATCAACGGTAGGCATTTCGGTACGGGATCACTGAGCCTGTCGTCGATAAAGGCGAATGTCGACGATAACAAAGTTTTGAGCAGCCCATTTCCCGACATTCGTGGCTTCACTGGTACTTACGTGCACGAACTCATTTACGGTAACCTGGACAAGTGGCACGACAAGACGGCTCTGGTGAGAAAATCGTCGAGCGCTGGTCTGCGCATGAACCGCGGCCGTATGCGGCGGATAAACATGTTTTCATCACTCGGTGCGGAAATGGCCACTTTCCCGTCCGCTTCGCGTGCGTAAAGCCGCCATTTTCGCACCTTGTGGTGACAAATTTCGTACATCCCTCGTGCGAAACACTTTTTCTAACTCGTGTGATTACAGCAATCGCCTTCGGCTCGTGCTGCAAATTCACACTCGTTAGAAAAACGTTTTTCACCCTCGTGGAGTAATGTACTATTTTCCTGACTGCGCTAAAATAACCACATTCCTGGCGTGCAATACGGGTGGAAAATAAGCTATTATTGATCGATGATCATTATTAACATGTGCGCATGCGCGGTACAATTTCATTACTCCCTAGGGTTTAATAGGGCTCATTACTCCCGCTGGACACTCTATTACTCCCGGGGGAGTAACGATCATTGGCGAAGATGAGGATCTTGCGACGCAAGAAATGTGGTTATTTTAACGAAATCGGAAAAAAATATCGTATGCCACAAGGGAGGAGGAAGTGCATTTTCACCTCGTGTGAATTTCTGCCCTCGCTTCGCTCGGGCATCAAACTTCACGCTCGGTGAAAAAACGCACTTTCCTCCCTAGTGGCACAATATACTATTTATTTCACTCGGTAGGAAAATGGCGCTTTTGTGCACTCTTCGGGTGCGATAACCCTGATTTTCACACCTTGTAAATTTTGATACGTTTTGATACGAGTGCGAAATAATACATTACTCCAAGAGTTAGAAAAAGTGTTTCGCACGTGGGGTGTATGAAATTTTTCGATACGAGTGCGAAATAGTACATTACTCCAAGAGTTAGAAAAAGTGTTTCGCACGTGGGATGTACGCCCACGCGAAGTGGGCGGAAAAGTGGCCATTTCCGCACCGAGTGATGAAAAAACGTTTTCTGAAATTCCTGAAATTTCCGTGCGATTGGAACACTCGCCTTTGTCTCGTGCTGCGAACCCACACTCGTCAGAAAAAGTGTTTTCGCACTCGTATCAAAATGTACTATTTTCGCATCGCGTGCGGGAAAAATAGTGCTTATGCGTTTGAACGCAATATGGTCTTTTTTCCCGCACTAGTGCGGAAATAGTAATTTGCGATACAAGGGCGTAAAAGCGGACTTTTTGGCGAAGGTTGGGAAGCGGCCGCACGAGAGGAGACGAGTGCCGCCGCTTCACAACC
>JAPYZC010010733.1:0-10478 GCA_030522665.1 Ichneumoninae sp. A BG-2022a
CCGATAGGGCGAATTCGGGCATTCAAAAATTATTGGAAAATGACGTTTTGCCCAAAAACCCCGTTTTGCCCCGTTGCCCCATTTTGCCCCGCTCTACCCTATATACACCCCGCTTCAGATGAAAGATTGTGATGACATTCTTTTTTCTTTGTGTTTTTGAAATATTGCCACGTTGGAGAACAGACGGTCTTATCACACAACGCGAGAGGTGTGATAAGACCTACAGGCAAAACGCCTTGTTCTTCGTTCTTCTGCTTCTTCTTCATCTCGTTCTATATCGTTTGCTCTATCATCAGTCTCGTTTCTCTTATATTCTCTCCTGGTACGTGTCCTCACGTCCCGCAGGGAGCGCACGTAAAAGTCGAGGAAATCCCGAAGATAGGTGAAATCGTATACGAAAGTGCGGGACTGTTGTGTACATGTACGCAAATAGCGTGGCGCAGAGAGACACAACCGCAACCCTGGCAGGAGCATTACGACACACTCCGGACAGGAAATGAGTTAGCGTACGAACGAGTAAAGCCGAGCGACCCCTCGACCCGTCGACGGTTCGTCACGCCTCAACGGGAATCTCGTAAAAATATCTCCCAGACGCGAAAGCACGTGAAAACCCATCGTGTATTTTCGGGACACCGCTCTCGAATCGATTCTGTACCTATGGTCACGTTTAACTTGACATTGGTATTATTCGACTCAGTGATATTTGTTTGTTTCTTTTCAAGTACCGTTTTCATGGTGATGAACCTTTGAGGTTTAAAGTTGTAACTGAAATTACATGTCGAAAACAAACGTCCCGAAATTTGCCTCAGACAGATAGATAGATGTGGCATTTATTGTACAGAAGACAAAGTACAATGATTACTCAATTGTCCTGTATCCGGCTCCAAATTATGATTCTCCTCTGCCTATATTATTTATTACATTATTAGTATAGGTATGCGACGGAGGGAATACGGGAGAGAGAGAGGGAGAGACAAGGTTCATCGAGCTTATAGCGGCCAGGTGCAAGACGACGGGAAAGGCAATACGAGCAGCGGTAAACAGCAGTATCCGAGTACCCGTGGCAAATGGCGCGGAAAGCCTCAGAATAAATTACGCGCCTCCGTAATTGATAGTGGCCCGCGACTAAGTCGCGTATCTCGTCCCCTGAGAGGACTCGACACACACGCCAGCATTGCATCAGCGATACACGTTTGTAGTTACAATATACGAATCGATACATACTGTAACCCAACAGAGCGGCGATCGTGCGGGAATTACCTTAATCCGTAAGCCGCATCGGGGTTGCCGCTGACTGTCGGTAAAATCAGCGAACGCTAAGGCATCGCGGCGACGAGAGAGAAGCCCGCTTCGCACCGCTCATTGATTCTCACGCGAGACAGCTGGAAATTGGGTCGAGTCGGGTCGCGCTCAATTAATTAGTACGTTCGACCGATAAATACAAGCGGTGCGGGAGCAACGGGGCGAGGATTCATGAGAAGCCGCGTCCAGGATAGTACCGAATTCGCCGAGTGATAATATCGAAAACGTCGTTATTAATCCTCGATACTAATCGAGGAAGGCTCGGAAGGCAAAATATTTTTGTTTTTGATTTTGATTACGAGCTTGGCGCGGATTACGAATTTAATTATAGTTTTTTTTTTTCATTTATCAGTCAATACATATACAGGTAATTGTTTCTGAGCTTCACTGTTTCGCCCCGCTCTACCCTATGTGTTCACCTGCACAAAGGTAGCATACCGTTGTATATAGCCAGAACATGATCTGTGGCGGCCGTCTAGCTCGTTTGCGAATTAAACGGGCGCCTCGCGCACGGATCGTAGCGCAGTGGTCTCGAGGGTGTCGTGAAGCGCGTTGTCGCTCGTTGCGATGAACAAGAGAAAAAGCCGGGTTGGGTGCCTGAAACAAAATCGTCGGTCGCACCCAAGAGACGTCGAGGGAACGGGTCGCGAGGGTCAGTCGCGACCGGACGGGGTGGTTTGCTGGTTAGTTCAAACGGGGGTGTGGCCGTTGCTATCTCCTCCGGTCGGGTCAAATGGTAGAGAGAACTGTGCGGATCGCGTTTTATCCGAGCCAGACGTACCCGAGGCGATTTCTCGCATCTCTGCCCCCGCCCCCTCCCCTTGCTCGCCGCATAATCTCCGTTTCCTCGTGCCTGCTTCTCCGTCTCTCGCTTTCTTGCTCTCCCCTGCGCTGGCAAGGGGAACAAGTGTCGACGAAAGTCTGGCCTCGCTCCTCGTTTCGTCGACCTCTCGGAACAAAAATTCAACGAGCCAACGAATTTCATAATTAAGGAAATCATTTTTTTTAATGCAATAAAAAAATGTCCTCCTCGGAAACAGTATAAACTGTTCGAAAACTGTATAATTTTTGTTGTTGTTTTAATTCGTTAATGGTCAAGTACGAGCGGACGGTCTTATTTGTCTCAGATATTTCGTCCGACATCGTAGAACCAGATTAATTGTATTTTTAAATTAGAGATATCACTACACGATTCGACGAAAGAAAAATTCCATGCATCTCGGCATGCGAACTCGGGACCTTTTACGGTATATGAAGTTTTTATTTTTTTGCGTTCACGCCTACGCGAACGGGAGATAGACACAGAGCCAAAGTGTTTAACGGATCGTTACTCGATATCGGGATTCGTAAAAGTGGGCTCATAAAACAATAAAATGGAAATTCTCCGCAGTATCACGTTGGCGCATAAGACCAACGGGGCGGGGGTAGGTGGAGGCTTTTGTGGCACGGCAAAGGGTGAAAAAAGAAGGCGGGGTCGGCGGAAGAGGAGAAAACGGGTGGCCGGAGTCAAAGAATAGAAAGAAGCCGAATAAGAAGAACAAGTATGAAAGAAGGAAGGAGGGAAGCGAGAAATGTGCCGCTCTCTAGGTGAGAGAAAATAAAGTCGAGAAGGTATATAGCGTATAACCGAATACGAAAGAGTTATCACGCTCGTAGGGCGTCCGATGCCGCTGTTAGTGCAGACTGGTGCAGCGGAGAATCTCTCTGGCTCTGCAGGGCACAGACCGGTGGTACTGGGTTCGTAGTCGAGCCTCGTTGGCGAGGACGCAAGGTGGCGGCGAAGGCGGGGGAGTCGCGGCGTCTCGCCGGCAACGAGAGTACGGAACGAGCCGCGAACGAATAAGAGGAAGACGTCGGAAAGAAAGAGTTTCACCAGGCGCACGAGTCTCGGCGAGGGAGCGAAAATACGAGGGATAAACTATAGAGCACTGTAGTTTATCTTTCGGCTGCCGAGAAACGGGCGGTCCATCGGGTATCTCACGTCGTTTTACGTTCCGAATGATGATCGAAATTTTTGATGATAAAAAAAATATGACAATTTCCTGATACAAAGTTCAAGAAGAACCCGCTGGATAGGTCTTATTGACGCCTGTCTTCTCGTTGCGCATATCGAATGCCGATTCGCCGAGTTCGGAGACATTCGGAAAACGAGGGACACTATCACGGATCGCAGCAAGGATACAGAGCCTCGAGACGATCGACGTCGAGGACGAAGAGATCGTCGTGGCGGAGTCGAAGGGTCCGTTGAGACGCAATCGAGCAAGGGAGGAAGATCCGCAGAGTCGGATGTCCGACGGAGATGAAAGGATGTGAGATTTTTGAAAGGATGATGGAAGCAAGAGAGATTTCCCCCTCCTCCGGTATCTCGGTACGGGGCTGGCGAGGTAGAACGGGAATGCGCAGAGAAGGGCGAAGGAGAGGGCCAGGACTCGGCACTGCAGACCGGCCCCGAGATATGATAGCCGGTTATCATACTCCCCACCGCGGAGCTCTCTCGCTCTCTTTCTCCCTCCCTCGATACAGTATCTCTCCTTCGGGTCAGGTCATCCGCATCGCTGCCTTTCCTCTCTTTCTCTCTATTCGTCTTGCACGGTGACCGCCCTTACCCCCGCGGCCCGTTTCCCTGGCTTATCTGCATCTCCGTACCTCCGATCTTCTCTCGCGCTATCTCCTACCGTGCTCGTTCGTTTCTTTCGCACGTAAATGCATCTCTACCTCGGTGCTCTGTGTACCACGGGGGCTCATACCCAGTCCCTCGATCACACTCTGCCACACCACCGCCTAACGCCACACTACCGCCTCACCACCGCCACACTCGCCTCGTCCTCCTCCACTTTCCTTCTTCTTCTTTCCCGTCGTTCTCATCCACCCCCCACACCCTCTCTCCCGGAACCCTAACTCTCGGGCCGCTCGGCCCCCAACAACCTCCCGTCTAGACAGCGCGCATACAACCGCGCGACGAGCCTCTTTCCGTGTGGGTCTCCTCTGCCACCGACGCCGTGTCGTCGTCGTTGTAAACCCTCCTCCTCTCCCCACCCCCCAAAGCCTCTCAATCGTGCTACTTCTCGCTACGATGGTATCGAGTCACGTACATCGATGCCGATGAGTACGATTCCGATCGATCATCGACATCGATGGATCTTTATCACGGGATTCTTTCCGTGTATTCTCTCCGATCGAGGGATGTAATAATCTTATTCGAGATTCAACCGTTTCTGAGTTTCGAAAAATGCGCGTCAAATGATTTGTTACAGAAATCGTAAAGGCCGAACATAAAAATCTCAAACTTTTTTGAGACTGCGATAAAAGTATCGATGCTTTTTCTCCAGTGGATTGTTTACCTCATGATGATGTCAATGGTGTCTAGTGAGCGGTACAGTGGCCATCGTTGCCGTACCTCGTCAAAAGGTTCTGGTGTCGCGAAACGATCGTGTGGCCATTCGACGAGACACGACCTTGGTCGGGAGAAGGTCAGCTGGCGTGTGTCGAACCTGCCGACGCCGGTGCTGTTCAAAGTCAGCGATGCAGAGTCGAGCCCCGCTCCTTCGAACGGCCGGAACCGCGACGACGACGTCGACGGCATCCAGCAATAGTGGACCATGTGCGCGCTCGCCACCTCCGCGTACTCGTCGCGCTCAATTTTTTTTATACATGCCCTCGCGTTACTTCGTCTTCGTATTTATAATACTCGATGCATAATGCACGGACGGCATACAACTGTATGCACACAGAGCCGGTAAAGCGTCTCGCCGCTCCTAAGAACTTATGCGAAATAATAACAAGATACAAAATATACGACTACTTAAAGAGACTCGATTGGGGACGAGTTCTCCAAGTTTAAAGTGCTTCGATTTAGAGTCTATCGTTAGGTTCGTCACTGGTCGTCCCGAAACTCACATCAAATGTGCGAGGAGAACATTAAACAATTCAATTAAGGTAGTACTAGCACAATGACTGACGCCGCCTAAGTTCGAGAGAAAAAAGACAAAGATTACAAACACTTCTCGATGAGAAAAAAATCTGAAAATTACAGCATATAAAAGGTGCTGAAAATATTGTTTGTGCATAATAATTATTTCAGAATGTGCATAAGAAATTACGGAAAAAAAAAATTGTGCAACAAGTTACCCGGCAACCAAATTTTTTTTATTACGATAATGATTTGTTAATTTTTCTGAATACGCATGAATTTTTTCAGAATTTTATCTGATACTTGAAAATTACGATTTTAAACAAATTTTAACATAAAGGCAACGAATAACATTTTGGGATCATTATTATGGACGAACAATCTTATCAGCATCTTCCATATGGTTGATTTTTTTTCAGATTTTTATCCGATCGAGAAGTGTTCGTATTTCTCTTTTATTCCTCTCAAACTTAGGCGGCGTCAGTCATTGCGCTAGTACTACCTTAAATTTAGTAGATTCCTGTGAAAAATGTTGCGGACTGTAATAGACGAGTATTCGATGGATCTGTTACTAATCGTAAAATCATCGGCCGCACAATAAAATGACGCAAGACGCAGAAGCAGTGACTCGACAAAAAACGAATAATTTCCACGTCGGTCTATAATAGCAATCGTAGAGGCGCCTACTGATTACATAGCGTTGCATTCTTCCGCGACGATGTCTGTCTATATCCGTACGATCGAACTGCGCGCGTCAACTCGCGATTTTTCTTAGTAACGCAACACATCATCTCGAACACGTGTACACTTATCGTCTTATCGGTAGCTCCACCCTCGCAACGTTCGCGGAGACCGATAACGACGGGCAAATAACAACCAGCATGTCCGAGTGTATATTTTATATCTATAACGTATCGCGCGACGTCTGGCATGCTGGAAAAAAATCAGAATTTCAATAACAATAACGTTCAAGAAGTCGATTTTTTTCGATCAATCGTTTCTCCTTGGCGTTAATCTTGGACTTACTCACGCGCGGAAACGACCTCTCCGATCGAGCGTCAATCTCTTTCCGTCTGCACCGCCTCCGTCATTCTCGGGCGATAACAGTCGGTCTCCCGCTCGCCTGTTACATACCCGATATAAAAACTCGTCTGCGAGGCTGAAAAAACAGTTGTACACGATCCTCTTTTCCGCGCGTCTCTCAATTCACGAGATATTAAACGTTGGACGAAAAAAAAATCATTGATAACATGAATGCAAATATCAAAGAATTACCAACACCATTCAATATTTCTACGCGACATCGTCATTACTCGTGACCCGAAACAGTCGTCATTCGCCATTTCTTCATCGAAGGTCATCGAAGTCCTGAAATAATCATCAAACTCGATCGAAACTTACACTTTGATAAATGTTTATTTTCAGCACTCGTAATACAATTTAAAAAATTTCAACCCGAAAGATGTTATGCCGAGCGACGATATCGTACACATTTGGTTCGATGCACAATCTACACCTTGTGGACCGGCAAAGCGGTAAGCAGCATTCACTGTCCACCGTCTCCGTGCGAGATCCCCTGTGTCGGTAGACTCGATCACGGCCCCGGGGATCGAGGGACTCGTACCAATTCTCCCAAGCCTGGGGACTCACGCACACGCTCGCTCTCTCGTTGCATCTATCTCGCTCCGCCAGACGCGAGGCAGACTCATACAGCGCCAGTCAGACAACACCGGTATATATAGTCACCGACAAGTTTTCGTTGGGTTCGTGTGAGAGCGACCCCTGCATCTAGCCACTGTCTGGCTGGTACGTCTGCTCTGTTGGTGCGCGTGACGCGAGCGCGCGCACACAACAGCAGCAGCAGCAGTGAATCCCGCGGCAACGACTGTACGGGGCGTCCTCCGCGCCTCCACCGACAGACACGACCGTGCCGCGTCGTCCGTGGGCGGCTGGAGGGACCGAGGAGAGGAACGAGGGGTACGTTCGCGAGCGTGTGTTTTGAAAATAGGTGGTGGTGGCGGGGAGGGGGGGGGGAACATTGAGTCGGCTTGTCGGCCGGGGGGCATCGAAGGCAGCGACGGCGCGAAGGGCGCGCACGGGCCTGAGAGCGGCCGAGGTATGGAGCTCGAACGAGACGGAAAATACTGCGCCGCTGTGTGGCAACCGAACGCGGCAGTGGCGAGAGAGAGAGAGAACGAGAGGGGGGGGGGGAGAGAGGCAGCGGCAGAGAACGGAGGGGAAAGCGGCGGCGTCGAGACATCAGCTACGTCGACGGTGCTGCGGTCTCGCAGCCACCGGACGAGTTCAGTCTGCCGCTGGACTTGACACGCGAACGACGTTAACGATCGAACGTCGTATTCTAATTTTATTCGTTTCCCCCCTCGTTAGTATTATTATTTTTGTTGTTTGTTAAGTTTAAACGCAGAAACTCGGTCGAAACGCGCGGGACGATTCATGCTCGTTGATTCAACGTCACTCTTCGAGGCAAATGCATTTTCGTTTAATCTCAAGATAACGAAGAAAAAGAAAAAGGAACGAAGATTGTCGATCGAAGGGTGGCTGGGCGTGGGGGGAGGGGGGGAGGGAGGAGGCGGAGATGGCAGGCAATGCATAGACGAGGTACGGGCGTGTGATACGTGAACGGCGCCGGGACGCCGGCAGCGAGGCCACGAGAGATACGCGATTACACGAGGCACAGACACAGTTGTTGCAACGTTTGCTGTCGACAGAGGCCGGCGGGAGAGCGCGAACGAGCGAGCAAGACGGAGCGAAGCCCGAGGAGAATGAGAACGGCTGCTCGCGACTCGGGAGTATCGGTCGGGACACCGAACCATTAGGACGTTCGATCGTCTCCTCTCACTCTGTTGTTCGATTATTACTTACCAAGAACTCCGAGAAGATACGTTTGAGTGTCCGCAACGGCCGAGTCTACAAGTCGTGAATTTATATTTCCAAAGTGCCAACGAGATTCCGAGACGATAAAAATGTTAACATTGGATTTCAGTGAATTCCGGGATAATTTCCCAGGCTCGAAAAGTGCAAGTAACTAAAAAGAATAAAACGTATCGTGGAGAGCTACGAGTGAGGAGAGGAGTGAAAGATTTTCAGAGGTTGAATCAGGACTTGGAACGGTGACGAAAACTCGAACGACCAAACGAGTCCGTCCGCCTGTCTCTGACTGACTACTGACACGATAGAACCTCCGAGGAGTGTGCTGTTACGTTTACACGAACACAGACATAAACATACACACACAGCGCGCGCGCGCTCGCTCGCGACTCGTAAACGAACGAACGCACGAACGAACGAACGAACGAACGAACGAACGGACGGACGAACGGACGAACAAACGAACGAACGAACAAACGAAAGAACGAACGAAGGAACGAACGGACGGACGAACGGACGAACAAACGAACGAACGAACAAACGAAAGAACGAACGAAGGAACGAACAAACGAACAAAAAAACGAACGAACGAACAAACGGCCGAGCGGCCGAACGGACGGACGGACGGACCGACGGATTAACGAACGAACGAACGAAAGAGGGGAAAATACGCGACTGCGAACGTCGAGTCGCGTCACGACGCCGAGCGTTAGTCAAGTTAGACCTGTGCAACGAGATGGTAGGCGCATCGCCGATCGAGTGCGTTCGCGTCTTCACAACGATTTGATTAACGTTGGCGAGTTCTTTGGGGAAAACAAAACAAAAGAGAAGATAAGCAATCGTATAAGGACGCGAGTGCACAGTGAACGAGACAGACGCGTAAGAGGAAAAAGGAATTTAGTAATATAAGGAATAGTGCAGCGACGACGATCGAGCGAAGCAGAAAGAGACAGTGCGATGCCAGCTTGACAGCTGTCGGTCGGTGGTTTTCCAAGTTCGTCGGCAACCTGGCGTCGTCGTCGTTCAAATGAAGCTGCGGCGTCGCTGCATGCAGACGCTCGGCGTCTCCGTGAAACAGTTGAGAAGGAAGCTCCTAGAGTTGGGGGCCCGTATACTCCACGTCCAGGCATCCAAACCCCGCGACATGGCCCTGGTGGTAGGTTACCAATATATTTTAAGTATCTAATTTTACTCAAGATTATCCTCGACGCGTACGAGTGCAAGCCGATGGGCACATCGATTAAATAAAAAAATTTTTATTCAAAATGTTTCATTATCGCCTTGCAATATACGGAAAAAAACCAGTATGACATTTTTCTCAAAGGCTGCCGGTTTGAATAAACATCGAATAGCGAGACTGTTGACACGGTTGACAGCCGCGGCCGTTCTCGTTCTTCGGTTTACTTTTCCGGCAGTTAGTGTTAAACCCTCAAAACACCTCGAGCGGCCTTTTTTTTTTTTAAAGCCTTACCTCAATGAAACCCCCGAGTTGACTTGTAAAAGTTGATTCGTCGACTTGTACGACACCTGTGCCCGAGAAGTAGTTAGAGAACGTATTTGTTCGGACGGACGATTGAGTCATATATTTGGCGGCTGTACCCTGGCCAGGGTGACCGAGGTACGAGATTTATCGGGTGGAATTAAACGAGATAAAAGATGAGAGGGAAAAAAGTCCCCAAGGCGAAGGGATGGACCGTCGACGAGATGTGCTCGTATACCTTTCTGTTCCTTCATTCCCCGATAATTCTTTTTATCCTTGGACAAGAAGACACCTGTGCTGAGTCGAGCAGTTTGAGAATATTTGTTCACAGAAACCAGTTCGAAGCAAATTCTTCTTGGTGCTCGAAGGCTCGGCTCGGCTCTTTTACTTTTTTTTTTTTTTTTTACTCACCCCGTTCGATGTGTTTTCTACTGTGGGTTTCATGGGCTTATGGGCCGTGATATGGGCTTTTGCCATTGGCTGTACCAGACCAGACTCACTGCCTCTGCTACTGCTGGTCGACGGGACACGACGGGGCGAGGGTGAGCTGCTCTCTCGGTCTCACACCGGCGTATATACTGCGCTCAACTATACTATATACTACAGTAAACGTAATATAGACGGTGCACGTCGAGAAGGAGAGATCCGTCAGCTGCTATCGCTGCTGATGCACTCGGAAAGTTGCCGTGCCTCTAGAAAAATTGCAGGCGATCGGTATTTTTTTCATCACCGTTTCAAAAATGTTTACTGATTTATTGTTACAAAAAGTCTCTCTCACGTCGATATCTGTTCACTCTTAATGTTCTATACGCCGGGAACTCGCGATGGTTTTTCAGTTCAGGGTTGTAAGGCCTGAACTCACGCTGATGGTGACGAATTCTCGCTGGTACAGATTGC
>JAPYZC010010754.1:0-11210 GCA_030522665.1 Ichneumoninae sp. A BG-2022a
ACATGATTTTTTTCAGATTTTTACACCATCAAGAAGTACTTGCAATTTTCTCTTATTGTTGTCGAACTTATGCGAAGTCTGCGCGCAGCGAGACTCCCTACTTAAGTGCAGTAGAAAATTGACGAGAATATTCAAAATATAAAATCAATCCATAGCGCTGATAACAACAACCAGACTAATAACGTGAAAAGAATAACAGATGACCTCACTAACTGTACTAATAACGTGAAAAGAATAACAGATGACCTCACTGTTCGTCCCTGTCGAGATACGAATCGACAGCATCGGCTGTTTTTGTTTATTCGGGGACGAGGCGTCCTTCGTCAATGAACGCCTGACTAGGCGTTTGCTTTCAAGAAGCCGTCGAAAATATTTAATTTGTCGTCCATCAACTATCGGTGATTTCATATTTCATAAATTGAGATAAAAATAAGTAACAGTGTAACTAAAAAGAAATTATGAAACGAAAGTAAATGAAAGTCAAGGTTTTTGTCTACTAGGAAGCAAATATATTCTCGTCGAAGTTCGAGGCACGGGCATTGTCATTGACTCGGCACCGCGCGCCAGAATCGCGTCCACTCGTTGCACATACACGCTCACGTGCAAGTGCGGTCGTACCGCCCGCATGTCCCAACGCTCGAACCAGCCGTACATAATCGAGACTGATGACGCAAATCCTCGATCAAGATGGAAATTACTACCGGTTCCGACGAGCAATTGTCGGAGGATTGTGCGTGATTGACTCGGAGCTTCAATGTTTCGTCGTAATTTTGCCCATTGAAGCATTCTTTGGTAACGGAAGTAATTTTTTACACTTTTTTTTATCGAGCATCAACCCACGTGCTTACCTACGCGGAGATAACGATGCGGCATTGAGGCTGACCAAAAAAAACACTCCACATCGTATCGAAAAGCGAGCAAGGTACACAAGGAAGCGAACCTTATCGCGAATTCGCGATAAGGTGTACACGGAAATTAAGCTTGATTTAGAAATATAAAATTTCACGATTTTCGAGGTAATTCCAGAGACGATTTCTGATCGTTCGAGCTTCGAGTAGCGAGTCTCGGAACGATATTACAAAGATACTTGTACGCTGAACCCGCGATAACCCCCCGGCCGTGATAATAGACCTTCTCGCAGGTCCGAAACCTCGCTGGTGGAATTTTTTCTCTCGAGAACAATCCAATCGCGGTCAATGACAACGTGGTATAAAATTTAATAAAAATACGATTTTTTTACGATTCTTACAGGTTGCCTAACTCACAACGGAGACAGTTCGCAAGAATGTAGTTTCTCCCTGCGTGCCCACGTGACGAACAAAGAAACAGAAGCGTCACGCGAGAACGAGTTTACTCAGGCTGGCGAAACAACGTGGTCCGCTTCGCGAGGCCCCCGCCTCGGTATGGCCGGCGTACATTTAATGGGATCTCGTAACAGGAAAAAAACGTTGTCTCACGTCCACCAGAAGCATTTAACAGCTCGACAATGACCGGGCATGTCCCCGTCTACGATTATCGAAAACTGTCATTCGCTCATTGTTAACGAAACAACGCCTCACGCGACTGCGAAATATATGCGCGATCGCCTTTTGCAATGTCGCGACCCGCGCGACGAGAAAACGAAAAATAAAGAATTTCCGAACGGCGATTTTTTTTTAGTTAGCGATATAAAAATTGCCCACTCACCAGCGAATCTGATTTTGATCAAGTCCAGTGGATGCAACATCAACGTCGATACAACGCCACCCGAAATACCGGCCACAAAGTGCTCGTACTTGAAGTGGCTCAGGACGGGCAGCAGTCGCGGTCCACCGCTGCCCGTACCCGTTGTTTTAATCGTCGACATCTTACGTCCACTCGACGTCTGTTCACCGTTCGTTACCGGGGCTTCGTAATCGTCGCGGAGGGCATCCTTTTCGTCACTAGCGAGACTCGTGATGACTGCTCGGCATATCTCTTGATTCGCGTCGATTGCAACTCTCGAGCTGACGGGCCTGTGATCGACTGTTACGGGGGCTTCGTATGCGTGGATATTCACCGCACGGTTAACACTGTTACGCAATGACGCGATACGTTGCGTACGCCGGACGTCGCCATACTGATTTTCCCGAAGCATCGACAGGCCGTGAGATGGGGAGACGACCGCTGCGCACTCGGTGCCCGTCGCACCGAGTGAGTCAAATGCTCGTCTGAGTCTGCCGGAGAACACCACTTGGGTACATTTATTATTCTTTGATCTGACATTTTCACGTACTTGTATAATTGCTCACTTTATTACAATGTTACGTGTATGCTTAATTGTTTGTAGTTTCTTTTCTTCGGCATTTCTTTTGAGTATCAGAATTGATTTCGCTAAGTAAATTTGTAGAAGGACAGAAGTACCTGAAATGGTTGATGCGCTGCTGTGCACGCGCAGCATCGATATATCTCGAAGTTCCTTATCGCGTGGGAAAATACGAATTTAAGGAGGTTGGAGTGAGTGGTGTTCATTCCGCCTAAATTCGAGAAATTCGGGCAAGAATTGCAAACACTTCCCAATGTTATAAAAATCTGAAAATCCATGTAAAAACCAAGAAGAATCAAAATAAAGATAAAAATCTGAAAAAATTCGTACGTATTCCGAAAAATGAACGAATCATTTTTATAAAAAAAAAAAGTTGAGTTACCACATATTTTGGTGAACAATTTTTTTTTTCAACGACTCATTAATAACATTTTGAAATTATTATTATGCAAAATAAAACAGTTATTTCGCTTCTAGATAGTGAGGTGATAATTGAGATTTTCAGACAGGAAGTGATATTTCCCTTAGATGACGTTACTTCTGGTCGAAAAATTATTAAATAAACTTGGGGTAAATGTTATGCTAAAAAAAAAAAGAAAACATTAACGAGCATTGAACTCTCAACCTTGCAGTTACCCGCCGAGAACTATACCAATAGCTATGAGGCGAAATAAAACAGACTCAGTTGGTAACAAAAACTGTAATCAACTTTTCTCACGAGTTTTCGTATGTACGGTCAAAAGAAAAGTTACACCGAAAGCGGATATCATCTCGGCCTTCGCTGAGACTTTTCTTTTGATCGTGAATGTTCCTGTCCGGAATTGACATGCCTTACAATTATAATTGAATTGTATTCATATGTAATTTTACCCCACTCAAATTAAAAAAATCCCGTTTTGACCTCAGTGACATAACAGCTCGAATTAAGGTGAAGTGAAAGTCACGTGACGCAGCCAGGAGTGGAGCGGAAGACAGCGACAAAGAACGTGTTTCACTTCACCTTAAGAAACATGGGGAACAACTCAATTCCATTCAACAGATTTCGCAGATATAAATTCAGACAACATATCGTAAAAAAATTTGCTTTGTAGCAGATTCTCGTAATATAGATAAACCAGTCGTTCCTTTTTCCCGGATACTTATCTCAGCGATTATAGATATGCGAGTTCCTAGTTACCGGAGCCTCACCTCATATTCTATTGGTTACGCTTAGTGCTACGAGCACTCGATAAAGAAATTGATTTTATCCCTGTAAAGCGCGGCCTTCTGACAGTCGAGCGCGGTATCGATACCGCGAACATTGTCAAACACGAGCGCACGTTGTCGATCTGCCTCACTAAATTAATCAATTCGATACTGGGTACAAGTAAAATTCGTGGTCTCCATCCCTAAACAAATAGCATTTAATCTCTACACAATAATCTGCAAAAATAGTGTAAAAAATTGTAACAAAGAAAACCTGCGTATATTGTGTATTGTGTCACAAATACCCGAGTGCTTTGAAAAAAAGGTGAAAGAAAATTCACGAATTCATAAAATTATAAATGTCGTCTTATCACCGGATGCGTCGAGGAATGGAGGAAACGATAGCAGGCCAACATTCTGTACAATATCAAAATCTCTGAGCCACACGACTCGAAGTTTCCTTAATGCTACGGAAAATCTCAAATGGTAAGTGGCGGCGCAGAAAAAAAATCACGATCACCTTCGCGCACCAGTCGTCGCACGTGTCGCTGCGAGACACTTTCTGAGCTGTTTTACTCCGATTACATATGTAATGAATAAGTCGGTACTAAGATTTTCGGTTGTCATTTTTCCAAAATTTACTCGTAACATCCTGAATAATGTTTTTTAACTGCAGACATCGTTAATCAAGATTATCGTCTGTAACGTGCACTCGTGTGTTTAGATCCAGGTGCGAATCTTTCATTAGAACGCGAATGCAGGTGTGTCACAATACGTGGGTTGGCATTGCGCAAAATTTATTAACGCTTATGCTCCGTCGAGCGTGGAAGCGCTCGAGCTTGAACATTCTACGGTACTCTCGGATCGATCTGCGTCACGTGTGCGCGGCGTCGAATGATCTACAAGGATTTTATTGTTTTTTTTGCACCGACCTTCGCAACTTCAAGATCAAGTTTTACTTTATTTGCGTTACAAAGAGATTGTGAATGATTTGTTTTTCAATTACCGCTAATTACTCGACGTGCCGTAAAGTCATAGTATTGTAGATGTGTGATGTGGACGGAAGAGATTGCAAACGATCGACGAGACGCTGTACTAAGTATCTATGTTTAGCGGTGAGTCTGGAGCTTAGGCTCGGTGCAACTTACGAACGTGTTTGGTGTTTATGTACATGTGCAGTTTCGACGGAAGAGAATATTAAGAGGAAAGACGCGAACGACGTTGTCATTGTAATTGCGAGGATTTTACATGCGCCTTCGTCTGTACTGTGCAATTCAATCGAGACTCATCGCCGAAGTCATCATATCCTCGAATTCTTGTTTGTATATAATTTTGCTTCCCGTTGCGGGTGATGCCGATATCGGCCGGCCGCCGTACTTTATTTCCTCGAGTTGCACGCCGAGCGCCAGTGCCAATCTGTCTCTAGCGTAGTGATAAGCACCTTGATTCTTGTGCTCCTCCTGAAGCCACATTATCTGGGAAAAAAATAAAAACAACAATTAACGATCATTCACTTCCATTCTATACATATCTTGAGGAAAAAAAAAAGATTCTTTACTGGAGCCGATAACTCACTTTGGCGTTTGGAAATCTCTTAAATTCCTTCGCGACCAGATGAAACGGAAATGGACACAGCTGTTCGACTCGAACAATCGCAATTTCCTCGTCGAGTTTTCTCTCGTGTCGTTCGGCGACGAGATCGTAATAAACTTTTCCCGAGCAGAAGAGCACTTTCTTTACAGAATCGGTTTTTACCGTCGCATCCGGATAAATCAGTTTGAACGATGTACCAGGCTCGATCTCATCGAGGGCCGACAGTGCCATGGGATGGCGAAGCAAGGACTTCGGTGTCATTATTATCTGGGACAACAATTTCAGGTTTCGAAGAATGATAAACGAACTTTGTTTTCTTTTCTTCCAAGAACCCAAATCGATTTGCATCTATAGAATTTTTTCGACGTATCTGTTTGCGCAATGACCCAACGATAAGAACTTTAGCGTTAAAAGCGGAGCGCCTTATCCACCTCGCTCATCCTTATCATGTTAAATGCCCATTATAAATGCCGCGTCATACGAAACCTGGCTCGAGGCGAAGATAACGTTTTTACACTTTGTGTCGATAGGAGTGTAAAAAAAAGACGGTTTGCTACTTCGTCGCCGGGAAAGTGATGGAAGTCCGCGAGGAAAGAGTATCGGCATCGAACGGGCGCGATTCTAAATTGTTCGTTTCCCTAAAGTGTCGGCGGACGGTGCGTCGATTGATAATCCTCGATAATGTGCAGTGCGATTTACCAGTGGCTTTCTAAAGGGCATCAAGATCTGACGTCTCAGGACATGACAGATATTAGCGGGAGTCGTAACATTGCAGACGATCCAGTTAGTTTCGAAAAGCTGCCGCGTCATTATTTCCTCCGTGAGTTCATCGTTCGCGGAAGAAGACGGTGGTTCGCCCTCTGGCATGTGAGTACAATCCTCGTCGGCCAATTGAAGGAATCTCTCCAATCGAGCCGAAGAATGCTCGGGTCCTTGGCCTTCCATTCCGTGCGGCAGCAGCAAAACCAGACCCACTTGCCTGCCCCATTTTGCTTGACCGGAGCACAGGAGCGAATCTATTATCACCTGTGGAATTTTTTTGCATGTTATTCGCAGGATTATTAATATTCGACTGCTGAGAACCACAAAAGCCTGGTGTACACCGATAAAAAAAATACAGTTGAATCAACTAAGATTTGGGCAGGGACGTTCAAATAAATATTTAGATAGTCGAACGAAATATTTTAATGACCCAAAAATATTTCTGTGAAATCACCCAACGAATGATTGAACTAAGCAATATTTTAGCTGTACCAACAAAATATTTAGTTGAACGTCCCTGCCTGAATCTTAGTTGATTCAACCGTATTTTTTCTCAGTGTATTTTTTTTTACATAATACCAACCTGACAAGTATTTGCAAAATCACCGAATTGGGCTTCCCATATCGTGAGGGTGTTGTGGTCGTACGCCGAATAGCCAAGCTCGAATCCTTGGGGTCAAGAAATTTTCAGAGAAATCGTTCCATGCGAAATTGAACTAAAATTGAGGCAAGACGGTTTACCCAAGACTCCGTACTCGGAGAGCGGAGAATTGGTGACCGTGTAGAGCGCTTGACCGGGAAAAATGTCGTGGAGCATATTCTTCCAGGTCATGTCCCTCGTTTGATCGTGGATTATGTGCATCCTGTGCGAAAATGTACCGCGCTCGGAATCCTCGCCCGAAAGACGAACGTGATGACCGTCCTTGAGTAGACTGGAAATAGCCAAGTTTTCACCCATCGCCCAGTCGATCTGCCGAGCTGCTATTAATTTTTTCCTCTTATCCAGAACCCTGAAAATCTGAAGAAACAGTCGTTTTTTACAATTACAATTTTACAGGTTTTGTTACCGACCGTGGGAACTTCACTTTTTAACCCCTTATAAGTTGCACCTCTATCGCAGAAACGCGTGGCCGATAGTCCCGTTTCGGAACAGTTTAGGGCGGTGCGACTTATGAAGGGTAAAGACGGCACTTGCCTGACTGTGAGCTTCGATTCCAGCCGGGATCTCCGAAACAGTCGCGCATATCGTCTTGATAACTTCCTTATCGATACCCGTAGATGGAATCTTTTTCTTCGGGCTCTGATTGGCAAAAAAATCGGTCCACGGAATGTCGTGCCAGTCCTTCATTTGCATCGAGCTTATGCTCTGAGCTTTTTTGAACTCGGACTCGCAATGTTGTACATATTTCTCGGTTTCCTGTAACGATAATTTATTAAAAATGAAAGTGAAAAAAGTATCAGAAAAATGTCGACAAAAATTTCCATGAAATAATACCTCTTTAACGAATCCCTCGTCGATTATTCCTTCCTTGAGAAGTTTGTCACTGTAAATGGCGAGAACGTTGGGATGCGCTTTTATGCGTTTGTACATGAGTGGCTGGGTCAGCATAGGCTCGTCCATTTCGTTGTGGCCGTTTCGCCGGTAACCGACGATGTCCAGGACAACGTCGTTGTGGTAGATCGCCCTGAGCCCCAAAATTTGTCATTGGGCAACATTTTATTTATAATGTATGCACAAAAAGTATCATTAATTACTATTATTTCACTCAGTGCGTAAAGTGCAGTTTTACGCACGCTTCGCGCGTAAAACTCCTCTTTCGCACCTTGTGAAATAAAATTTCGTTCGATACTCGTGCGATAAACGTTTTCTTAACTCGTGTGATTGCAACACTCGCCTTTTATCGCACTAGTATCGTAATGTACTAATTTTGTAACTCATGTATGAAAAGTACTATGATAAGTGCATGAAAAATATTATGCGATACTAGTGCGATGTAGAATATTATACAAAGTCTTTGAAGTGAATTCCACTCGTCGCACTCGTATCACAGAAACTATTTGCCTTCGGCTCGTACTTCGTGCGACCTCTTCACAACCTGCGTATAATGTCCGCTTTACCGCACTTGTAACGCAAAGTACTATTTTACAACCGTCTTGTCTCGACAGTAAATAAAATCGATCGTGGTGTGCGAATCTCGCCGATCTTTCACCTGTATTCGGAAGCTACTTTTCCGCAGTAGGCAACGAGATCAGGGTCGTCAGCGTGCACGTGGAATATCGGAGCGTTCACGACGCGCGCGCAATCGGTGCAATGCGCGGACGATCGCGAATATCTTGGATCCGTGGTGAAGCCGATTTGGTTGTTGATGACGGCGTGAATAACTCCTCCGGTCGTGTAGTCGGGAAGATTGGTGAGGTGCATCGTCTCGTAGCATATCCCTTGGCCGGCGAAGGCTGCGTCGCCGTGCACCAGAATCGCCATGGATTTTTTGCCTGAAAAAAAACATCAGATTTTTATTATTATTAAAAAAAATGGAAATTAGCGGTTCATGAGGGTAAATTGTCGTACTTGCAAGGTCCCCCTTGGCGACCTGTTCGGCTCTGATGCGACCGACGATCACCGGATCGACCGCCTCCAAATGAGAAGGGTTGGCCATCACCGCCACTTGAATCGTTTTGCCGCATCTGGTTTTAACGATTATCGTGAGATCGTGCGAAATTCCGATCCGTCCGTAATATTCACCTCTCCAATAGCTTTTCCGAATGAGTGCCGAGATGGTACTTCACGTCCCCCGATCCAAGCCCTTCCAGGGCCACCGGGTTGAATTGCGTGAACAACTGGTTCATCGGTTTCGAGCATATGTTTACCAGGGTGTTTAGACGTCCTCTGTGCGCCATTCCCATGGCCACAGTTTCGACCCCTTGAATTACAGAAATACATTATTTTTCTAAAAGGAAGTGTAAAAAAAATTGTAAATTTAATATACCAAAACTGGAAGTTTTTATGCAAAAACTGGTACACTAAATGGAACGTGCAATTGTGATGAAAAATTAATACACCTTTTTATTGGAATTAAAGTAAATTATTAAAATTAAAATCACTTTCATAGTAAAATTAAAGTAAATCATCAATAATAAAATATTCCCAATGATTTTAATACAGTGAACATTAATTTTTCATCACAATTATACATGAAAATTAATATACCAGTTTTTACATAAAAACTTCCAGTCCGAGACATTCAATTTAACACGATTTTTTTTTACAGTGACTATTATGACATGCATTTTTTTTATAACACTGAGTTTTTTTTACCGTGTTCGGCGGAAGTCTCGAAACACTGAGACACGGCAGGCACGAAAGACTCGCATCCCTCCAGACCGAATCGCTTCTCAGTGCCGAATTTCTTGGCGAGAAAACCCTCGAACGTAACGGCCCGCATTATATTCATCCAGATCCACTTTCTGTGATCGGGGGCAAGCTGCCAGACGCCCGGGACCTCGAATTTGTGTCTCAACCAGTCTAACTGACCCGACACGGGTTCGGAAATTGAAGCTTTTTCAGATTGCAAACAAAACAGGTTTCTCAAGTTACATCGTAACGATTGTCAACCGACCACTTGAAGGTCATGGATATACGTGTATTCCAGACCGAGGTGTCCGCAATAGACTTGATTGAGTCTGATGAGTATGTCGCGAAGCGGTAACTTCTTCTTTTCACCGCCGATGACCGTTATCGAACCCAATGGAAATTCACGATTCATGTCAGCCTCGGTCATTCCGCTCAGATGCTGGCGCACCACAACGGCCGGCGCCAGATTCGGCGTCCCTTGCAGCTTCGACGACTCCGGATTCTGTATGCCCAAGGGATCGATGTCGGCTATCAAGTGACCTCGAGCCTGAAAATACAATATAATTACACATAACAAAATTAATACAATAAAAATTTTAAAACTAATTAAAATAAATTCAATTAAAATTTAAAAAACAATAAAAATTAATTCAATTAAAATTTTTAAACTAATTAAAATTAATTACGTACATACAAAAAAATTTTACCGATTTTTCGGTACCTGATAAGCGCGAATTGTGGCGTCAATGTCAAGAATCGGGGATCCTGCGTTACCGTCGTCAGCTTGAGAGTCCCCGCTCGGAGCGACCAGAGCTCGAGCCTGAGGCGTGTCCTCTATCCAGGCATTGTTTTCCGTAGAGATCGTTGCGTCTGGTCGCCGATTCGAGGCCACCGATTTGAAATACGCGTCCCAAGAGGTATCGACGGACTTCGAGTCCTTCAGCCAGGTCTCGTACATGTGATCAATGTACTGGCCGTTGTTCGGACTCAGGAAGGAATCGCCGCGATGCTTCCGTCGCCCAAGACATCGCAGGATCGGCCCGACGACCCTCCGGCCACCCTCGCAGCCTCGCCATAACGCCAACATCTTATATCCATTTGTTTCGCAATCTTCTCGACAATTTTTCCACACGATTTTTCTCAACTCCTATATTAAAAAAAAAAATTAAAAATTAAAAAAAGTCGTTCCTCTAATCAACATCGGTAGTTGGTTCAACGATGAATTTTCTGACACCGGCGTGACGATTGGAAAGAGTCGAAGTAACTCAATTACCGAAAACGAGACAATTGAAAAATTGTCCGTGTTTCAATGACTCTCCAACGTGCAACTTCATGCTCTCCCCTGTTTTCGCTCTCATCAGTCAAGTTGAGCCTCGGACATTTTTTTTACTCTTCGTCGCCGCAAAATCTGAGCATCCTATCGACGAAGATGGATCACTCGTCGCTCAGAGGAACATCGAGTGACCATGACGGCGAGCGTTTCGCAGAATAATTCCGAACTGCCCGAAGTGATTTTGAGGGAAAGGAGCGAAGGAAGACCGGGAATATTTTCCCGTCTGCGAGACACGACCATCCGATTTTTGGGGCTGCGCGAGAGATCGCGAAGGGTTGAGAGAATCGGCCTGCAGATAGTGCGCAGGCGCAGTAGTTCGTGCTTTCGTATACTTCAACCGATCCTAGCAAGTTCCACGCAGCGCTCGATTATCGATAGATTGAGAGACGCGTACGTCATCTTTTGGGTCCGAGCTCGCGATAATGGATATTTTCGTGTTTAAATGTGTTTCAGGGTAGCGCGAGCTCGATACTAACCGAACACCGGGTGTTCGATATCGGCCCGCAAAATGTACCGGAGGAGACGACTTTTCCGCGCAATCGGATCACGTCCAACAAGGTAGGGAACGCTATAAACGAAGCTTTTTATTACCGATCATACCTCACTGTTAAAAAAAATTGTAAATTTAATGTACCGATATTGGAAGCTTTTATGCATAAACCAGTATATTAAATTTAATGTACAAATATTATGTAAAATTA
>JAPYZC010010759.1:0-10455 GCA_030522665.1 Ichneumoninae sp. A BG-2022a
AAAGTTGAGTTACCACATATTTTGATGAACAATTTTTTTCAACAATTTGTTAATAACATTTTGAAATTATTATTATGCAAAATGAATCTTTTCAGTGCCCATAATAAGTATGCATTTTTTCAGATTTTTATAACATTGGGAAGTGTTTGCAATTCTTGCCCGAATTTCTCGAATTTAGGCAAAATGAACACGACTCGCTCCAATCTCCTTAACATTCGACGCTTTCGCTTTCTCAGCCATGTGAAATTGGGCTGGGCAGAGCAAAGACGATCAAATGTCTTTAGGCGGCGAAGTTGCTCGCGCATAAAACAACGTTTGCCGTTTTCCGTCACACAGACGAGTCGATCGGACCAGATCGGACACCGATACGCGAGCATCAGCCAAGCTGTGTGTGGATACAGCACGGCCTGTGCGTTCCGTGCGTAGTTTTGTGTGCGAGCAACTTTTGACCCCCGAAAGGTTGCACGAGTCTCCGATTACTAGTACAACAAACAAAATCTAATGATTCAGGAGCTGGAGGAGCTAGAAGTTAAACTGGAATTATTCTGGAGGCGCACCGGCACCGCAAAGATAATAACGACTGAACTTCGACTCGAAAGAAACAGACTCGAAAAGGAATCGCAATACTTGCGGCAGTGTTTGCGTCACTGCCTGTCCCAAAGATTCATAAATGTTTCAAACAACGACGAAGAAATGCTCAACGATCTCAGAAAGAGATCGACTTTCGTCGATTCATGCGAAGCGAGTATTTCTTATTAGCCAACGGTACGTGTGTCGCCTCTTCCAAAACACGAGATCATGAAAATTAACAACAGTAGATTACAACGTACAGAATTGTAGGACTTTTTATTTAAAGTCTAGTACACCCAATGACTACGGGTACTTGTGTAATACATCGATGACATAATTGTCATCGACAATCGTATGATAATTCAGTAGGGAACGAGGTGCGCGTATCACACTTTTCATATATACAAGCTAGACGAGTAAGAGAGAGGTGCTTCGTGTTGTTTTGCACTCGTCTATCGATCGTTCAGTCAGGATGCGTACGTAGCGAGGAGCTTGATGATCCTATTGGAATATATAGTAGTAAGTTGGTGGTGTAGTATAAAAAGGGGTTTCGTCCACCCTCCCGGCAATCCCGATGCGATTAGCGGGCCGCCTTGTGACCGTGGGCTATTTGCGACAGCAATTTGCTGCCCGCCAGGAATGTTACGACACCGAGACCGAGAAGGTATCGGAGAGTTACGAACATGTTGAGCTTCAGCCAGAAGATCCCGAAGAGAACGAAGATGCCTGAAAAAGATGACAAAGCAGAGATTTATAGTCGTTAGGTTTGGTAATGAGGATAAAAGCTGATCCACTCGAAGGATCCAGTGTCGTGAAAATTGGGCTACAAATGCGACGAATAATTGTCGCATTTGTGAAAAATTCACAAATTTTTATTTGTGCCCGATTGAAAACAAATCGATCCAGTAAAATCAAATCGTCTGTCAAGCATCGGGCAACAACGGGTCTCGTTGTAATTTGTTAGCTCTCGCGTGCGCATACTCACTTCCTAAGCCCAGATGAAAAACGATTGCGCTGACGGAGAAAGGGAACTTGGAGATGTTAACTTGAAGCTTGGCCCAGAGTATCAGCAAGAGCAGAACCGGTGCTAGGCAGAGACCCGTGAAGAGATTCGACACGAATACTGGCGGCCTCTTCTCGGGCTCGCGGAACATGTGCTGGAAAATAAAATAATCGCCTTGTTATTATCACCGTAACATTTTCTTCCACTTCATTCGTAATGTAGCGTAAAAGTGTAATGTCGGCCCATTGCGTACTTTTTATCGAATAACAAATACTCGATAAACGTAGAAGCACATTGTCGCCATTGTTTTGCCAGTGTTTTGGAGGTGACAGAAGTACTTATCATCCTCTGCCGCTAACGAGCACTGACTATACTGATTTTACCCCAATTAAATCGGATTTTAATGTAGCAAGTTTGTCGCTACCAATTCAACATCCTTAAGCATCGTCGAATTAGCAGAAGTATCAAGAAAATAATGTATAATTTAGCTAAATAAATAATTCTGAGGAGGAGAATGAGGTTTGGAGTTTTGCACCGTCTTTCCAAACACAAACATTGTCGATATCGACCACGGCCCAACTATCTTAAGAGCATGTGAAACACGTTCTCAGCGTGTCTCTGTCGCTCCACCGAGAGCGCCACTGATGCTATCTCTCTCGCACTCCATAGTGTTTCATGTGCTCTTAAGGAGGGAGTCTCGCTGCCCGTTGACTTCGCATAAGTTCGACAACAATAAGAGAAAATTGCAAGTACTTTTTAATGGTATAAAAATCTGAAAAAAATCATGTATACTGAAGGTACTGAGAAGATTAATTTTGCATAATAATAATTATGCAAAATTATAATTATGCCGGCAACAAAACTTTTTTTTATGAAAATGATTCGTTTATTTTTCTGAATACGTGTGAATTTTTTCAGATTTTTTAATAATCATTGATTTTTTATTTTTTTTATAGAACAAAAATCAACGATTACGTAAAAATCTAAAAAAATCATATGTATTCAGAAAAAAAAACGAATCATTTTCATAAAAAAAAAAGTTTTGTCGCCGGGTAATTTGTCAACCAATTAATTTTTTGATGAATTTGTCAATAACATTTTGCAATTATTATTATGAAAAAAAAATCTTCTCAGTACCTTTAGTATATATGATTTTTTCAGATTTTTACACCATCAAGAAGTACTTGCAATTTTTTCTTATTGTTGTCGAACTTGTGTGAAGTCAGCGCGCACCGAGACTCCCTCCTTAACTGACTATACAGTCCAATCGTAAATTCTTTCGTTGACAATTTTACCTGAATTTCGGGCTTGGGTGTGTAGACATTGGGTCTCTGTTTGTACGCGGAGGATTTGTCCGCAGCGGCGACTTCCGACCCTGACGGTTCGGGGAACTTGAGACTAACAGTTGCGAGGGTCCACTGGAACGGATTGCTGATTATGGCGTCACCGACTATGAGTTCGATGTTGTAGTTGCCACTCTCATAACCGAATGTTTGTCCCGCACTGGCTACGGGCTGTTGACATAAACAATCGTAAGAACAAATATCTCATTTTCACATGTTTCTCGTTATTTCTGGAATGCAAAGTTGTATCGCAATGTGATTACCATATCGAATTTATAAACGTGCGACGCGTCCGGCTCGGCGACGAAGATGATCTCACGGCCCTGTTTACCTTCCGGCGATTTCGACACGGAATACAAACGCACGAACGCTTGATGAACCCGCATAGGCTTGTCGATTGCCGAGTCGCGCAGCAGGAATCTTATGACAAGCTTCTGCTGAGAATCGGCCTCCAGTTTGTCAGACAAATTGTTTGGATAGGCAATTCTGCAAAGAATTAATAGTATTAAAGCTCAGCACAGTTGACTTGTTTCAAAGTGTGCTATACACATGGTGGCCGTTTTTTCCCCGGAAAAAAATTCCCTGACTTTTCACTGACGAATTGAACATTTTACCTGACCAAACTTCTAACGACTTCTATTTTTTAAAATTAACAATACAAATGAAAATGCCTAATTATTGTATTAATGTTTAATTCTATATTTTTTTAAATCTTCCTAATTTTTTTAAGCCTCCCTTTAATGTCCTTTTTATTTATTTATAGAAGATTCGGGAATTGGTAAAGGAATTTACTTTTTCCCTGACCAATATTGGAATTCCCCGACCTTTCCCGGTTTTCCCTGACCGCGGCCACCATGTATACAGCACACCCATCGCCGGGGACAATAAATGGACGGTCGAAACTTACTTCACCAACTTCGGTTGAGTAGTTTGATCGGCATCACCGGTTCCGATCTCGAGATAATTGACTTGCACCTCCGACAGGACCTTTACAGTCACGGTGTTGGAAACACTTCCTGCCGAAACGGATATCTTGTAGAAACCACGGAACGGCTTGATGTCCATTAGATTCATTGTGAAGAGTGTCCTGTTGAAATTTAACATTATTATCTCCTGTTCGGTAACTACACGCAAATTATAAGATAGCGTAAAGTTAATTAAATGTCCGTAAAGCTCGCAAATAATCACATCCGACAATAGATGGAATTTATACGATTGCGAGTTGAACGAATTTTTATATACCCCAAGCGTATAACTGAAGTCACAAGGATATTTAGAGCGAAATCAGCAAATAATTGGGAATTGAAGTGACCATTGAGTCACGATAATTAAAAAAGCAAATAAAAAGTTGTGAATGTTTGCGGCACCCACTTGTCTTTGGGCGATGGCGCGAAGCTCTGCTTGCTTATAACAACGACGTCGTCGCCGGTTCTCGTGGCAGAATTTGCTACGACGATGGGTGGCGTAGGCAGAGGTCTTCCGAGAATGTCGCAGACTTTCACGCTGACGTGCGGCTGCTGAGCGGACACGATCATACCACCCTCGGCGAGAGTTATGCAGATCGGCTTGTGGAACTCGTTGTTAGCCAGGGTCGTCAAAGCCGACAGAAGCTTGACGACGCCCTTTGGCGTTTGGACGGAACGACGAGACAAAAGATAGCTCGACAGTTTGACTATCTGCTGGGCCGATACCGCTGGTTTCTTCTTCAAGGAAGCGGACAACTTCGCAATTCCATCGATCACGAGACCTGCGAAACGGGGCAAAGGCGATTTTAACAGACGTTTTCCTCTCTGGCCTACAGAACTAGTAAAGTGTAGTTTGTCAGTATAACAAAAGTTATCTACACTGTTCATCCAGAAGAACGAAAGTTATATTTAACATCATCCAGATGTATAATATCGAAAAAGAAATCGATTTAAGGATGTTTGGGCCAAAACGCGTTTCTGTTCGATCGCTATAAAGCTTTGCTAAATTTTAGAAAAAGACCCGCTGAATCGTTTCCAATTTTTCCACATTTTTTGACCCTTTAGTTTTTTTTTAGTAATGGGTTGCCGCCGGTTCCACTCCCGCGATTTTGGCCCAAACCTCCTTAAGGTAGTACTAGCGCAATGACTGACGCCGCCCAAGTTTAAGAGGAATAAAAGAGAATTACAGACACTTCTCGATCGGATAAAAATCTGAAAAAAATCATGCATATGGCAGATGCTGATAAGATTGTTCGTCCATAATAATGATCTGAAAATGTCATTTGTTTCCTTTATGTTAAAATTTGTTTAAAATCATCATTAGATAAATCAAAAAATCAGTATTAGATAAAATTCTGAAAAAATTCATACGTATTCAGAAAAATTAACAAATCATTTTCGTAAGAAAAAAAATTTGGTTGCCGGGTAATTTGTTGCATGAACGTTCTGAAATTATTATTATGCACAATTTTTTCAGCACCTTTTATATGCTAGAATTTGTTCAGATTTTGTTCTCATCGAGAAGTGTTTGTAATCTCTGTTTCTTTTCTCTCGAACTTAGGCGACGTCAGTCACTGTGCTGGTACTACCTTAACGAGGACAAGTCCGACAGGACATACCGGTAACGGAAAGACCACCCTCGAACTGTAAAAGTCGTCCATCGACCTCGTCAGCCTGGAAAATAGCGTCTTCTATTTTCTCGAGAGCAAAATCACCGGCAGGTCCCAACAGCGCACCAATGTGGAAAGTGTATCCCAGACTATAAAAAAGACGATCCATTAGTCAACAGTTCTACAATTTTTTAATAATATAACAGTATATAATAGTTAACCTGGATAGACTGTCGTCTTTTTTCAATGCCGTTTGCACAGTTTTTACCAATTTAGAAACCATGGGCTCCGTGAGCTTTTGCGACAACGAAGTGTAAGCAGACACTGCGTGGTACAGGTCGGCAATCGTCGAAGAATCACTCTCTATGACTTGTTTCAATGCCTGTCAGGAATTAATCAAACATTAATTTTCTTCCTCGCTTCAATTTTCTCGCAAACTAATATTCGTGGGATTTATCAGAATAAAACAGTTTCTCCACAGTTATTACAGAAGAACGAAAGTTTGTTTGTTAATCATCTAGAATACAAGTTGCATAAAAACTCTGCGCCAAGTAGTCCATTTAAATCAATGAATTTTGTTTACCTTTGCCAGTGCGGCTGTGGGCAACGCGTCGCACGTCGCAAGAGCCTTCCACGCCGAAACGATGTAGTAGATATTTTCTGGGCTTGGATCGACATTGTTGCTGGCCGTTTTTATGAGATATTTGCAAATATCCTGCAACAAATTTGAAAAGTTTCCATTGTTATATAATCCATTGCAGTTATAAAAATTATAAATAATACGAGTCATCATCATCGTCAGTAAGACTAATCAAACAATCATGTACAATCAATATTTGCATTTTGCATCATTCGATGATTTTTAAAAGGCTGCGTATACAGACAACTAACAAATTCAACTTACCGCAGGTTTCGGTATAGGCTCTTGCAGCAACTTGTGACCGACCACCGCATGATAGGTAGAACCTACATCGGTCAATGCTAAACTTGGTTCAAGGACTCTCTTCAAGCGTGCTTTGTCAGACTCCGTTAGGTAAGTACTCGTCGAAGTCAAAACATCTTCCGCAGCCAGCGTGGTCGCCAGTGCCACGGCGCTGACGAATAACCATACAACTGCAACAGATATATAGTTTAAGTAACTTTTGTCCACACATATTATTATTATTATTATTATTATTATTATTATTATTATTATTATTATTATTATTATTATTATTATTATTATTATTATTGTTATTATTATTATTATTAATTAAGTTTCCACTTATTGATCTTAGTCTTTATTATGTGTACCTTGTAAAAATACATCTATCAATTTTGGTCTTAAATTGGTTCAATGTCTCTGCTTCTTTACGTTTTTAATATTGCTGTATCGATCATAGTGATCCAGTTTTTTGTTTAGGACTAGCAAAAGTAACAACCATGCTAGTATTAATAGCATTGAAATGCAGAGACAAAAATTTGAATTGTATGTTCTAAGAATTCTGGTCCGTCGGTCTAATGGTTAGCATGCTTGCCTCTAAACCTAAGGCGAATGCGATACAGGGGGAAAGTTTGGTGCAGTTGCAAAAAATGGGGGAGCTGGCTCGGTGCGCACGTACGAAAAACAGAAATTGATTTTTAAAAAAGTGAGGGCCAGTAATTAAACATCAACCGAGCCGATCCGCTGTAAAGCAGTAGCTTTGAGAAGCAGGGGACCATACAGATAAATAATAGAATGTACTAAGAATCATGCATCTCACGCATGGCATGTACATATTATTTCAATGAAAATTGAGAAAGAACGATTTTAGAATTTAATTGGGAAAGAATAATTTTAAGAATCAAGAAAGAATATTTTAGGTAACTTTTTCTCTCAACATATTGTCGAAAGGTTCGCAGCGATCTGATTTTTTATTAGCGAATAACAGTAGTGAGGACCGTGGCAGTATTAATAGCAATATAGTGCAGAGTCAAGACTGAATTGCATGTCCCAAAAATCAGGCGTTTCACACATGGCATGTATACGCAATTCCAATGAAAATTGAGAAAGAATAATACCACAACATTTTCACGATTGATAATTATGAAGGTTTTATTCGTTAGGATACGATCGCGATAAATAATAATATGTGAATATATAGAAGACGCGCTCGCTGAAACACGAGGTAGATTGATAGGTAAGTTGGTAAGGAGCAAGAGCTCCCACGAAGAACGACACAGTTTAAACAAGGAAAAATCTCACTCGAATTGGAAAAGAACTACATTTTAGTAACATTTTATGAATAACAATACTCACAGGCCTTCATTGTGAAGGAAGGAATTTCGTGTAAGCCGGCAGCCACGTCGGCTTCCCAAACAAGATGGCTCTTTCTCCATTGCGCGTGTCTAGAAAAATGGACGATACGCTGTACAGGAAATCGCTGGCAAGGCGTTGAATCACCGTCGGGGCTTCCAGCGCCTTGCGCATCAGCGCTGTGAACGATTGCGCATGCGCGTACAGTTTTTGAGCCACTTCCGGGTCGGTGGACGTCCGGTGAAAATAGCCCGTTATGTACCGTACGTTCCTTAATTCATTTCTGTCGCTGGCTCATTCGAGATGAATTCTTTCCATACATTCTTTTACCCACTTTCCTGTACCCCTTAAGGGAAAGAGAAATATCACGGTCGGTAATGAACTTTTCTGAAGGGTGCTAATTTTTCTGGGGTAAAAGCAAATTCAAACCAAATTTCGCATCGGGCCCGAATTCATTTTTTTCTCAAAAAAATTAACACCATTCAACAAAATTAATTTGAAAATTACAACTATCTCTCTAGCACGCCCAGCTGTTTCATTTGCCCATCAATAAACTATATAGATTGTTTATTTATTTATTTATTTATTTATTTATCAACGGGATGAACCCTTTTACAAAAGATAAAATATAGCCTGTTTATTTTAACAAATAAGTATTTTGGAAAATTTACATGGTTGCCCAGCACGGTACAATAGAACAATATCACATTACTCAACGTCCCACTATGCGTCTCTATAGATAGTTCAGCACTAGTCTGCTTGCCATCCTTTTGAATTCTCCCAGAGAGCTTACAAAGTCCAAACCTTCGGTGCCGTTTGCAAGGCTTGTAAGTCTTGCAAACGGCTTACAAGCCGTTTGCAAGGCTTACAAGCCTTGCAAACGCATTCTTCGAATGATTGACCTTTCGATTGTGTTAGACAAATTAATTATCAGAAATGATAAAAATCCAACTCCATTCACATGCTGTAAATGCACTCGGTAACTTGACCGGTAAAAATAACATCTACCAAAATTTACCTACAAACTACTCTTGCAGCTAATATCGAAACTCTCCCTTTATACCCGAACAGAGAGAGAGTAATATTTAGTAGTAGTGACATATTTCGAGCTGGCTCCGGTGATTGCGTTTGTAGCTTAAGGTGAATGAAACACGTTCTCTCTCGGTCTCTCTCGCCCACCGCAAGACCAATCCAGCCCACTCTCTCACACTCCGGCTCCGTCACGTGACTTTCGCTTCACCTTAAGCCCACGGCCGCAGTGGCCCATGCCGTCTCCAGATGGCGACAGCCAGGCGTGAAGGATAGAAGAATAAAGAAGCATGCGGCCATGGTCGAGGCGAGGAATTTCGTGGCGTAGGAACTTACAGCGCACACGCAACCGGGCTAGTTTACGAGTTTAGTGGTGAACCGCAGTAATGGCCGCGATGCGTTGGACGTATGCATCTTTTGCTATCGAGCCTCGAGCCTAAACCACAATAGCATTCACCGTACGAAAGCCCCCTGAAACTCGTCGAACGATTCTTCGTCGTGCCCGATCGATCGCGCCGCAGAGAGTCGGGCCGGTTGAGCTTTGTATATCGCGACTCGCAACGTCATCCACGCCGACAAAAACCGGCCGGGCATAAAGGTTTACTCGATTCCGTCGCACCCCTGACGATTGTATCAGCACCGGACAGTCATTCTGTCGCCGGAAGCTTTACATAATTCCGACCGGGGCGAGAAGCTCGGCGCTCTTTGACCATGGAACAAGAATCCAGGCGAAAGGGACCGCGAAGTCCCAGCGCCGATTCCGACGACTCTTCGCACAGGAGACGATCGAGAAAGTACGACAGATCGCCGTCGCCCAGAAGATCGAGGTATCGAAGATCTCGCTCCAGAGACAGAAGATCGGGCTCCAGAGAGAGACGAAGGAAAGAGCCCAGCAGGACTCAGGAATGGAAGCAACAGGCTGCGCCGAGCCAACCTCAGGCCTCCGCGTCCAATTCTTCGGCCGCCGGCTACGTTTCCACCGTTCACAATCAATACCAGGTTCGAAGAGCACGACTGTTTTATTCTTTCTTTAAAAATGTGATTTTTGAATATCTGGAATTTTACTTCGCAGGCGCCGCCTCCTCCGAACACGAGTCAACCGCCGCCGCCGATTTCTTCGTATAATCAGGGCTACAACAATTACAATTACAGCTACAACCAGGGATACGATTATAGTTACCAGCAGCCCGCTGCCGGGTATCGCAGTGTAAGTTGAAGGTTTTTTTTTTTTAAATCTTGCAACGTTATTATTGTCTCACAGTCATCGTTCGGTGTTGAGAAAATTATATTCGCGTAACACTATCGACGAATTACATGGTGGCTGCGGTCGGGAAAAGTGGGAGAAATCAGGGAAAAAATCTTGGTCAGGGAAAAGTCGGGGAATTTCAAAATTGGTCAGGGAAAAAGTAAATTGTCTTGGAAACTTCCATAAATAAATTAGAAGTAGATTAAAGGGAGCCTTAAAAAAAAAAAAATTTTGGAAAATGTTGAAAACAAAAAGATAGAATTAAGGTAGCTATGTTGCTTCCAGTTCATCTCGCATAAGGTTGAGGAAAGTAAGCGAATATTGCAAGTACTTCTCGATGATATAAAAATCTGAAAAAATTCATGCAGATTAAAGATACCGAAAAGATTAATTTTGCACAATAATAATTCCAAA
>JAPYZC010010782.1:0-10000 GCA_030522665.1 Ichneumoninae sp. A BG-2022a
TTCCGGCAACATGGACTTTAGCCCTTATTATTCCAAGGTCCTTTAAACTTGGACTTAACCCCTTATTATTCTCCCCCCCCCCCCCCCCCCTCGATTATTGACACGGCGGCGGCGGCGGCGGCGAAATCTTTTTAAATTATAGAGAGATATATCACACAGATTACAGCAAACGATAAATAATTGCCAAGGTAATGGTAATTAATGGCGGCCGCCTTTCAGTATATCTGAATAGGCTTTTGGTCCGTTTTTTTCTAAGTTAATTGTCGCTAAGTTAATTGTCACACGTTTACATTCCCAATCCATGGCTACGAACACAATCCCCCGTCCACAGAACTAGTGTGCCAAAGTCTGTCAAGAGACATTGAGCCGTTCCGACAAATTCTCGCGATAACGAAAACACGGGCATTGAGGGGTGCTCAGTGAAACGCTTGCCTCCCGTCTTTTTGCCCAAGCGGACAGTCGGGAGTTAAAAAGTGTGCGTCAAAGAATATGCAGTCAGTCCGTCGAGAGTGTTTGCGACGAACTCTTCTTTTGCGACGAACAAAACTGTCACAATGATATGCATTCCGATTTTACTGATTCTCGCGGCGATATTCTTATTTTATTATCGTCATTGGAACTTCCGAAGATCGATCCTCCTTAAAAGAATTCCGGGACGGCCGGGCCTACCGATTATCGGCAACCTGTTCGATACGCTCGTTCCGTTAGGTAATCGATAATCATTATTAATCATCATTACTATTTCATTTTACAGAAAGTAAGTAAACAATAATGATACATCCTCGTGCGTTTTAAATCGCAATTGTTCATTGCGTTGTAAACGCCATATTACTTTCATGTGCAACGTTTATATTTATTACGATACTCATTAATATCTCATTAATATTATATTGTAGCTGACTTATGGGATGTTAGACGTAAGATGAATGACGATTATTACCCGATACATGAACTCTGGACTTTCAATGTGTCCCTCATAAATCTTCGGCACCCCGACGACGCCGAGGTAAAGTAAAAAGTTTATTTTAAAAGTCTCAAAATGCTCGATAATATACAGTGCAACAATATTGTTATTGCTGCACAGTCGTTGCGCAGTTTCTATTTTATTACGGCTGCTCATGAGGTTATCTCGATCTCATTGTTTTAACAAAAGCTTTCGGGCTTTGAATTCGGAAAGCTTGAACCAACGAGCTTTGCCTCATCACCGTCTAAATCGATGCATCACTATAATTACAATATCGACGTAACTAGTTTCGTTGTTTATTAATCGCAGGTTCTCTTAACAAGTCCCAGACACATAACTAAGAGCAAGGCCTACGATTTTCTTCATCCTTTGTTCAAATCGGGTCTTCTCACGAGCACAGGTCTGGTCATTATTGAGAATTGGAGTTTCCAGCCGTCGATTAATTGAATAAAAAAAAATAATAGTGCGTTTGTAGGACGTAAGTGGCACAAGAGACGTAGAATTCTTACCCCAGCTTTCCACTTAAATATCATGCGCGAATTCGTAAACATATTCAACATGGAAGGTCAACGGATGGTTCAAGACCTTAAGGATGCCGAGGGAAAAAATGAATACGAAATTTTACCCTTAGTCGCGAAGTACACGTTAAATACTATATGCGGTCAGTAGCATTATCTACATTTAATTGATTGTCGAAAAAAAAAAACATTTCGATAGATCCTAAGAAGAATATTACGCTTTTCGATAAACATTTAGAAACTGCAATGGGTACATCAATAGCAGAGACGACGACGTTCCACAGAAAATACAGAAAGGCTATTCACGACGTGGGTGAATTTCTGTATCATAGGCACGTTGTAATGACCATTATTTTACGGCGAGTCGATGCACTATACACTTAATTAAATAATTGTATCGTTAATCTCGTGAACCAGGCTGCTGAGACCGTGGCTTCATAGCGATATCTTATTCAATCTTTCGTCAACTGGACGAAAGCAGAAGAAAGCGTTGGAGATTATTCATGGATTCTCCACTAAGGTTTGTTACAGCGATTCTTCGTGGCTCCCTATAAGAGTTCATTTTTTAAAGTAAAAAAAAAAATATATCATGCCTCATGTTTCTGCGTTTCCATACTCGCAGATTCTTCGGGAACGTCAGCAATATCACGAAGATACCGGCGGAATTTATTTAAATGCCAATAACGATTCAGGGATTTACTCAGCGTCGAAGAAACGACTCGCGATGCTCGATCTTTTAATTGCGGCTATGAAAGAAGGCAATATAAACGAGGCAGGAATCAGAGAAGAAGTCGATACATTTATGTTGAGGGTAAAACATTTTCTGTCAACTGCTAGTTCGGTATTATGTATAATGTATAACAATGCAATATTCATAGGGTCACGATACCTCTGCAATGACAATGTGCTTTGCGCTGTTACTCCTAGCCGAGCATAAAGATGTACAGGTAAAAACGCGGTTCAATTGTTCAAGGTGTAGTATTACATCGTTTCCTAATTTCAGCAACGCGCCCGAGAAGAGATCGACGCAGTGCTCCATAAGAGCGGTGGTAAAATGGATATCGCTGAGATTCAACAATTGACGTATCTCGACCGTTGTTTCAAAGAGTCACTTCGATTGTATCCGACTGTTCCAGTTTTATCGCGGTATATCGGAGAGGAATTGCATCTGAGTAAGTATATTCTTTCCATTAGAAAAATTAGATTAATTAACCTTGACCTGATCGATGGTGTTTTAGTTGTTTTTTATTTTAGAAAAATACGTACTACCTGTAGGAACGACGGCCGAAATACAAATATACGATCTTCATCGAGATCCAAATTTCTGGCCGGATCCTCACAGCTTCGATCCTGACAGATTTTTACCCGAACGAATAGTGGGTCGGCACCCTTTCTCCTACATACCGTTCAGTGCTGGACAGCGCAATTGCATTGGTAACGATTCATTTGAAGGTTGAACGATTTAAACGGAACGATTTATCTAAGCACTTATTATTTTATTTAACAGGACAAAAATTTGCAATGCTCGAAGTTAAAGTATTTATGGGTTACTTGTTGCACAATTTTTACCTCGAGCCAATAGACTTGGCATCCGAAGTTCGATTTGTGCCGGACCTCGTATTAAGACCCTTGCATCCGTTACGCGTCAGGTTTATACCGAGATAAATTTGACTGATTCGCAATGATCTGGCGTTTATTCTATAGAATTGTTCATGCATAGTACTGAATAAGATATTTCAAGTGTCCCAGAACTAACAATACATCTACGGAGTTCCATCTATACGAGAATTTATTCGACATGTTATATCATTGTAATACAAACAAAAAATGTATCTATATATTATGTTAAAGTGTGTGGGAAATTAAGTTAAAAATAAAAATGCTGTGGTGCAAAAAGATTGTTATTTTGCTTCCTGATGGAGGAAGCTTGGTTTTGGTGAAAAGAAAAAATGTCGAGATTGTAATGAAAACGTGTTCACAATGTATCAAAACATTTAAAAATCATTTATATATCGGTTTATGAGCCTTTTGCTTATTACAATATGAAAAAGAACTCTTCTTTCTATGTACAATCACAGATGATACGCTGTTCTGTCAAATTAAAGATATATATAAAAAATACATGGAGTTATATATCATTAATATATAGGAATATGTAAAATATTTATATACATGAATATATATGACGTATATAATATATATCTGAACATATATTAGTTAAGATATTTAACATATAATCAGTATATATTAAAAATATAAAATTGTAATATATCCCGTTATATATGACGTATATAAATGATATATCTTTCTATAATAATAATAATATCTTTATACCTGATAATAATAATGTCCTTAATCATTTGATTTTGTGACTGCTGACGGCCTTTTCGTCATGGTGACATAAATGCCATTGACTGGCCTAAGAATTATATCACTGAACATCTTGATCGTCGAATGTCTCTCAATGCTTTTCACAGTGAAATTTCTCAATATTTGTGCCAGTACAACTTTAGCTTCGAGCATCGCGTACTTTTGGCCTATGCAATTTCTCGGACCCGCACTGAATGGTATATACGCATATGGATGTCGTGTTTTAACGTTCTCCGGCAAAAATCTATCGGGATCGAAGCGCAGAGGATTTGGCCATACCGCGGCATTTGTGTGGAGATCATAGATCTGAACAATTAAGTCTATGCCCGCGGGAAGAGTGTAGTTCTCTGAAAAAAGCAAGAGTAGTGAAAGAGTTATCGATTTTTCGACAAAGTAGCTTTGTATTCTATAAAACTACTGCAAAGAAGTTAATGTACTTATTCGCATATCTTCCAGTAGAGTTCTGCCGATGTTGTGTATACTTGGATAGAGTCTCAGTACTTCCTTGATAACCCTCTCGAGAAATTTGAGCTTAGGCATTTTCTTCAAGGTCGTAACATTGTCCGAATCGCCGAAAATATCGTCGAGTTCGTCATGCACTTTTTTCTGTATGTCTAGCTCGTTACCGAGACAGAAAAGTGTCCAGCTGACCAGAGCACCAACCGTGTCGTGTCCCTGAAAATGCGTCGTTAAGATGTATGTTCGATATAGGGGAAGCCGGGGCAACACGGGGACATGGGGCAAAATGGGCACACGTACCCCGTTTTTCCCCCAGATGTTTTTTTTAATATCCTTTCAAAACCAGTGCCAATACAATTCAATCCAATACAGTTCAATTTTGGTGTGAAAAACACTGGATCTATGCCTTCGGTATCGTTTTAGCAGGTTTTATTGCTTAGCGTCCCCGTTTTGTCCCGGTCTACGGGGAAACCGAGGTAAAACGGGGACGTGGGGCAAAATGGAGGACATATACCCCGTTTTGCCCCAGATGGTTTTTTTTAACGAAACGGACCACAAAAACGGTAAAACGGACCGTACGTTTGGATTGGTCCTTTTTCGGTTGCGGCAACCGAGGAAGGACCGAACGTTTTTTATAAAAAATGTTGGCTAAGGTAAAAATTTTTTTTTGTTTTACTTTCAATTATGTTTTCAATGAAAGGACAGAATCAAAATACGATCTTGGTCCTTTTTCGGTTGTGGGAACCGAAAACGGACCAAAGCAAATTTTTCGAAAGAAACTTTCCGTCCGTTTTCGGTTTCCGCAACATCAAAAAGACCAAATGCCAATAAAAATGTACAGACCGTTTTGTCGTTTTTTACGGTCCGTTTTGTTCCCCAACGGACGTGTCCGTTTTTCGGTTCCTTTGCAGTCCATCAACTTGCTAGGGATATTAGAGGTACACATATACTGTCAGTACCGCCCGTACACATACCATTGATTTAACGAAATGCTCGGCTCCGGTTCAACCTCGTTCAAGTACGCTCGTATTGTCCACCGCGATAAAAAGTATACATATATATATAACACGAAAGAATCACCAAACTCACTCATTACTTTACTCGCTCCCCTTTTTCGTTCTTCTAGTTTTCTCTCGATTACCTACAAATCCAATTTCGGTGTCATAGTTGTAGTTTGCAGACACTAGTGTAAAGCACTAACGTACGTCAGTTATTGTAAGCAAGCTACATATTTTTGTATGATTCGCTTAATATAAATGCACACGATTGACGATCTATACATCGATGGCTCACCGATAAGAAGATCTGGTGTTGTGTTGCAAAGGCAAATTCACCGTAAAATGAATCTTTTAGCCTGGCTCGCTCTGACTTTCTCGATCGCGAGACGATTGTTTTCATTCGCCTCTAGAAACAGATCTAAAAAAAAGTATTTTCTTTGGGTTCACTGAGGCATGCTCAAACCTCCTTCAAGTCTCGTCCTTTTTTATCAGCGCTCTCTTTATTTTATCGCACCCTTCTGACCCAGCTAGAATGAAAATATCGCGCAATTCGAGATATCTGTTCTATATTATTATTATTATTATTATTATTATTATTATTATTATTATTATTTTAGCAGGATCATGCCGAATACATGGTACACATCAAATGATCAATTCTGGAGCGTACACCAACGTGGATAAAATATTTTTTCCAAATCTCCATATCAACATGTACATTCATTTAACCGATGAATTATGCAACGGTATGGCACGTTGCATAATTCATTGATCATGAAAATACTCATGTTATTAAGATCACTGCTTATCATAGTAGTAAATCGTGTTATATATATCGGCTCGACTCGACTCCTCGGGCGCTACGCAAAAAAATACTATTATCGCTACATTATAATATTCGGTGTTACGTAAACCGTTCATTGTGAGTCGGAACTGTTTGTTATTCATAATACGCAGACCAAGTAAATTCGTATTCGGTTTTTGTCTAATTGTAGTGCAGCAAAATTGTAAAATAGGTCGAAGCACACACTGAGAGAAGGATCTAGTAAAAATGACTCCATCGCTTGAGAGATATTACCATAGCACATAATAGTAGGGCGCTCGGGCGTCTCCTATGGTAGGAAGTATCGGATTTATAAGTATCGGATTTATAAGAATTTTTCTTAGACATTATGGTAAAAATTCTTGGATAATCTGAGACTTTCTGCCATAGGCGGCGCCCTGGCGCTACTATGTGCTATGGCAATTTTTCTTAGATGGTCGGTAATTTTTACTAGATGCTTCTCTCAGTGCAGTCAAAAAGAAAGGGGTAAGATAACAGCGTCGCTCTTCTACACCCAACGTATGAGGTAGGTAAAAACGCCATGCGGGCAGTCTTCGGATAAGCAGGACCTATAGTATTTAGTGGCCCGACCGCGTAGAAACAGACAATCGGTTATCACGTTTTCGTCGATAGCCATAGCCCTAACGGAACTGAGGTAACTGTCTGCAGACTTCAATCAATGGACTATAGTCTATTTTAAAAATTGTGCACCATAGTCTATTTTAAAAACTGTGCACCATAGTCTATTTTGAAAATTGTGCACCATAGTCTATTTTGAAAATTGTGCACCATAGTCTATTTTGAACAGTGTGCACCATAGTCTATTTTGAACAGTGTGCACCATAGTCTATTTTGAACAGTGTGCACCATAGTCTATTTTGAACAGTGTGCACTATAGTGCACAATGTTCAAAATTTTGACTTGCTCTAAGCTGGAGTATAACCTTTACTTTAACGTCATCTTTCCTGTCCTTCGCAAGCACCGTTGTGTAGTCCTATTTATTTGACTTGCAGTTGCATGGGGTCGCTCGAATGCATCAATTCAGAGTTGAATAAAGGTTAAAAGTCGCACAAAGCCATCACTCTCATTCTAGTATACCCAGAGTCTCGTCATAGTTTCTCGTCATCTCTAGCTAACTCCAGTGTGATTGCAACTACGATGCAACTCCAAATCCATGATTGCACCAGTTCCGCTAGGAAGGACGTGAAAGTTAACAGCAAAGAAATTGCGTCGTTATTCGTTATACGCACGGCCTGCCCAAGCTCACCGGGTGAGTGAGTATTGCGTATACACGCAAAGAACTGGGTGTGCAAGTTGGGACTGAGCTCGCCGGTAGGCGGCGCTGATAGAATGCATGTACACGGCAATACACGCTCATCTGGAAGTTCTATGTAAGTCACGTGCATAGCGAATACAGTAGACCGCGCTTATCCGACCTTCGATTATCCGAGCCTTCGCGTTATCCGACGCAGCCAACTCAGCCGAGCCCTCC
Source organism: Ichneumoninae sp. A BG-2022a (assembly GCA_030522665.1). Taxonomy (NCBI): domain Eukaryota; kingdom Metazoa; phylum Arthropoda; class Insecta; order Hymenoptera; family Ichneumonidae; species Ichneumoninae sp. A BG-2022a. Next base: position 7,625 of record JAPYZC010010782.1, read on the forward strand.
GCGTTAACCGAGGTGTAGGCTCGGATAATACGGAAAACCTGGATAAAACGTAACTATAAAACGTAGTATGTAACTACTACATTGTTGCCGACGCGGTTAAACCTGTACAAGTTTGCTGCGTCTTTATATTGCGAGCTGTAAATACATCAGTTCCGATTCTAGATTCGAGTCAATGGTACAACATCGTAATGTCTCAAAAAAGGAAACAAGTCGTAAATTTAACTAATAAAGTTAATGTTTATCTGAAGTGTGCTATTTTAAAAATATATAATAGTAGTACAAGTTTGAATTGAGTATGTTATCCGTGTTATCCGAGTTTTCGCTTATCCGACGTACGCTCTCCCCACATTACCTTGGATAAACGGGGTTCTACTGTACTTAGCTCATATGATTTAATTTTTTTTCAACTTTTTCTTTTTTTTTTTAAGAGATTTTTTAAATAAATATACTTTCCGAACGAGAGGACACATTTTAAGGACTTGGCGCAGCATTTTTACTTTTATATTAAACGACAGGATTGAAATTCATCGTGAGGATCATCAAGACTTAGCATCCTCCTCCACAGTGCGATCTCTTGTTACCACCCGTATCTAGATCTTTTGGATCATGTGTATGTCTCGCGAAAAAAATAATAAAGGAAAAAAAAATTAAGTAGGCATTGAGTGGGAAAAACTGATAACAGTGAGAAACATCGATATCCATGAATACCGAACTATTTGTCAGCCTATAGATCATTCCCGTCGCTCAAGTTTTTGTCCCGCACAGGTGGCGCGCCATCGATCTCTTTACAGATCCTCGGAAGTCCCGCTCGGTTCACGGTATAACAGTCGAAAATTGTAGTCCAAGATCCGGCGTCTAGACGTGCCGGCGTCTATTTCAATCTCTCGTCACAATAGCGTTATACCTACAGCTTACGGCGGTATGGGGCATTATGGAACACCTATAATAAGGGGTTTGCCGGGAAAGTGACGGATCGCGCGTTTCGCACGGCGCTTTTTCCGACCAGTCGTCAAAAAAAGGGTAGTCGTGCATCGGACACATCTGTGAGGACGGTAATTTCGCAGTTGGTAGGTGGAACTCCGAGACCGGGATATAAGTGAGGCTTTCGCCTAAGCGATGCTCCCCTCCGCCCGACGCTAAAGAATAACGACGCGAACAGACGAGAGATACCGCGTTCTCGAGGACACCGGCGTCCTCGGGCAGGTGAATCTCTGCAGCCGCATGGACGACACCCTAATGTCCCTACGGCTCGACAGAGAACTGTCGCCTTTGTAACGTTCTTGGGTGTCAGGTTTTTTTTTTTTTTTTTTTTTTTTTTTTTTTTTTTTTTTCTCTTTTTTTTTTGGTGGAGCGCGTTCTCCCTCGGGCATAGGCCTCGCGCGTATTTTACAACGCTGGATCGTCTAGGATCTTCCAACCTCAGCACGAGAACCATTACCAGCGGCCAGACGAAGGGCGGAAAGCCGCAGCTGCAATTAGGATGCGCACACGCTACGCTAATTTGTCAATTTAAATGAGAATAAAAAATAAACACCCATTAAAAAAAATACGAATGGGAATAAATATCAAGTCTCGTAGGAAATCCCGGCACTAAAATGACAAGGACATAATTTGCCTTGCATAAATATCAAATATACATTATTGTCCGCAAACGTCCACAATTAGTTTTTTTTTTCTCTTCAATTTTATCACTTTTATTAGTTAAAAAGATGGTTTTTTGACAGAAAAAAGTTGTAAAATGAACAGCACACAAAATTGGGTATTTTTGTGGATGGGAAATGTCAGTCAAACGAATCTGTTTGTGCAGTGTTGCAGTTACGTTTAACACTAACCGCAAACGACACACCTGTTCTACAACGATAAACCCACCCAATTCTGTGTTTTCATTTTAAAAAATGGACACTGTACGTGTGTCATCGTTGGATTAACTGGGAAATTGAAATTTTCATATCGCTTCTTCATAAAAGTTGAAAATTGAAATTCGCGAAGCTTCTTCTATGAAGAAGCAGTGTCTGCATTTTTGGCTTCCTCATATAGGAAGCTTCGCGAATTTCAATTTTCAACTTTTATGAAGAAGCGATATGAAAATGTGAATTTTCAGCTTTTCAGCGGCGGTGGGGACTTATGAAAACGTCGCATCAGCCATAGTCAATTTGATAATTCGCTTACCTAAAAATATGGTTCGTTGATAGAAAAAAAATTGTAGAATTAACAGCAAAACAATAGTGTATGTTTGTGGGTGGGAAATGTTAGTTGAATGAACCTGTTTACAGTGTTGCAGATCCGTCCAACGGTAGCCAGAAATGGTGCAGCCACCCTACAACACTAAATCCACCGAATCCACTATTAAAAAAAACGATCTTTCTTCTTAATCCT
>JAPYZC010010804.1:0-10692 GCA_030522665.1 Ichneumoninae sp. A BG-2022a
GCTGACATATATCACTTTGCAAATATCACATTACACTGCGGTGATTGGATTAGAACTGTAGAACCGTATAATTCAATTCGTTTCTTAAACTCTTTTTGCCATTGGGAGTTTTTAAATTTTTGTAACATTTTTTTCATCCTTTTTAATAAATATAATAATTTATATTTAATAAATATAATATAATAAGTATAATAAATAGTATAACCAACACGTGAAAACACTAAGATTATAAATAAATAAAAACTAATAATAGTTTTTAAAAGCACGAATAAACAACTTATATATATATAACAAATTAGCATAGACGCAGCTGGACACGTATTCGAGGTTACTGCACGTTGAATGAATTCAATGCACTGTAGAATAGCACACACCTGCAGCATTTTTATATCAGACGACAAATAATCGCAAAGGTAATAGTAGATAATGGCGGGCGCCGGTCGATATATCTGAATAGGCTTTTGGCCCGTTTTTTCGAAGTTAATTATCTCTGCCATTTCACATTTATTTTTCTTATTCCTCTGCTACGAACACATTCCCACATACACAGAACTAGTGTGCCAAATTCTGTCAAGAGACGTTGCGCCGTTCCGACAAACACTGGAGTCAACAAAAACAGCAAAATCGGGGGGGGGGGGGCTCCGTCAAACGCATAACTCCCGTCTTTTTGCCCCAGCGGGCAGTTGGGAGCTAAAAAAATCAAGCTTATGGAAGATGCTGATAAGATTGTTCGTCCATAATAATGATCCCAAAATGATATTCGTTTCCTTTATGTAAAAATTTGTTTAAAAAGTTAATTTTCAAGTTAATACTAGATTACTAGATTACTAGATACTAGATTAGTTAATACTAGTTAATATTAGATAAAATTGTGAAAAAATTCATACGTATTCAGAAAAATTAACAAATCAATTTCGTAATAAAAAAAAATTTGGTTGCCGGGTAATTTGTTGCACAATTTTTTTTTTTCTGTAATTGTTATGATCATTCTGAAATTATTATTATGCACAAACAATCTTTTCAGCACCTTTTATATGCTAGAATTTTTTCTTGTTGCTTTTACTATGTAATTGTTTCCCAGTGTGGTAAAACAAAATTTTCTAATAATTTTTGGAACTACCGCGGGGCAAAACGGCGCGGAAAATCCTGACGTATCGACGGGGCGAACGCGGGCATCCAAAAATTATTGGAAAGTTTAGTTTTACCGATTGGTCCGTTTTGCCCCGCTGCCCCATTTTGCCCGCTCTACCCTATGTATAGCTGGAAACGACCAGATGCGGAAGCCTCATAAACTTGGCGATCGTTCGTAAACTTAGAACCTACCAGTGGAAATCAAATCCTTGTGGTACCTCGTGCAATGCTGCGAGCGGATCCTCCCATCAGCGGATAGTCGACACCGAGCTGCGCGGGCTCGGTGGATGGAGGTGGATCGGCCTGGAAGCGACTACATGGATTCCAAGAGGTACATACGTAAGTGGATGCAAGTGGAGCTGGTAATTGCTTCGAGTGATGGGAAACATCCCCACCGCTCGCCGGGACCGGGACGACTCATTAACCTCCCCGACGGAAAATGTACTTTCGACTTATCGCTGCGAAAGGGAAATCGCATTATCCCGAGGGACCGGGATTACATGGAATTGCTAGACTCCACGTAACGCACTATATAATACCGGTAGAGGTGTCTCGTCCCGATCTCCACCGTACTTGAATTATTTCACTTCTCTCAAGAACCGACTAATGCACTTCACTTCTTCTCGCATTGCTACGTGTCATGCGGTGCACACGGAACTCGGAAAGGATTTCATAACTGCCTATATGATATTTATTCGCTGCTGTAAATTTCCGTCTGTCCGTGTTTGGGGCGAGTGAAGAGCCTTTGACTGAAATGGGATCGAGAGCAACGAGGCTGGAGGGGAATTTGGAGATAACTAGAGGGAGCAAAAGTTGGTCGGTTTCAACCGGCATCCTAAGCTGGCAGGGTGTTTATGGCACTATAACAGTGCCATAAACAGGTTGGTGGAGGTTTTTCGAGCTCTTCATTCTCGGGGTCCGATGTTTAGCGATGTTGACGAGGTTTCTTTCTGCCTTCGGGTCGAACGTCGTTTTGCGTGCTCCGAGCTGTCCGTGTTTGGCGCGAGTGAAGAGCCTTCGACTGAAATGAGATCGAGAGCAACGGCGCTTGGCATCCTAAGCTGGCAGGGTACACTACAACAATGCCATAAACATGTTGGTGGCAGTTTTCGAGCTCTTCATTTTCAGGGTCCGACGCGAAGGACGCAAAGCTAATTCCTCGTTGGTGATGTTTAGCGATGTTGGCGAGGTTTCTTTCTGCCTTCAGGTCGAACGTCGTTTTGCGTGCTCCGAGCTGTCCGTGTTTGGCGCGAGTGAAGAGCCTTCGACTGAAATGAGATCGAGAGCAACGGCGCTGGAGGGGAAGTGAAGAGCCTTCGACTGAAATGAGATCGAGAGCAACGGCGCTGGAGGGGAATTCGGAGATAACTAGAGGGAGCAAAAATTGGTCGGTTTCAACTGGCATCCTAAGCTGGCAGGGTACACTACAACAATGTCATGAACAGATTGGTGGTGGTTTTCGAGCTCTTCATTTTCCGGGGCCGACGCGAAGGACGCAAAGCTAATTCCTCGTTGGTGATGTTTAGCGATGTTGGCGAGGTTTCTTTCTGCCTTCGGGTCGACCGTCGTTTTGCGTGCTCCGAGCTCCATCTACGTAGCCCCAGCGGCATTAGTTGTCGTAGCGGCCCTCATAGGACCCTCGCACGCTGTACCGGCGAAGCACGTAGGTATGACAATTAAATATCCACCGCAAGTTTCCCCGAGTGGGGTCAAAGGGCAAACACGGACGCAGTCTGTGGGGATGTGCGAGTGCGGGGGACAATTTGGCGTCCAGTGTATCACGGGGAAAAGAGCCGTTTTCAGTGCTGGAAGTTATATTCTCCTCTCTCGACATAGAGCCCGGCATGCCGTCTTATAAGCGGCTTACCTTAAACACAGCACTTAGCCTCGTACAGCCTTCCATCATACCACCCGCTGCTACCAGCGCCGACCGGCTTCAGCTTCTCACATTTTTTCCACTCCCGTTCCCGAGTCGATATATCAGCATGGGATTTATACGTGCGCCGACGGGGCAGGGTAGATTGGCGAGTATTGGCCATTGAGTAATTCCGGACTGGCCGATGGCCGGAGGCGCACAGAGTATTTCGGTTCATCGAAATAAATATTTGGACGTTCGATGTAAATGCCTGGCACATCGAGCTGGCAGTTCGTTGAATCGATGTGTGTTTATTTGCTGTATTAAGTATTTGACCCTATCTACGAAATATAGTTTTTTTAAACTCGCGAGCGCCACTGCTATCGACACAAATTATATTTATTTCACTGGGTGGGAAAATAAAAGTTTGTACGGTACTCGTGCGAAAGACGGTTTCTGAACTCGTGTGATTGATCATTCTCGTCAGAATAAGTTTTATCGCACTCGTATCAAAATTTACTATTTATTTCCCAGCGTAGGCTGTTGCCAATAATTTTATAATTTTATACGTTATTAAGAGTAGCAGTTAGTATTAAGTATTAATAATAAGTAGTTATATTAAGTACTAGCGAGCATTGTCTAGTCGACATTCTAGAGATTTAAAAAATTGAAAGTATACTTTGTAACTAAGTGGCTTTTTCCTAATGCATGCACGTAAAATCCCACTTTGCGTTCCTGCGAAGTGAGCGCAGAAAGGCACTTTCTCGCATCGCGTGCGAGAAGAATACTGCGCATGCGTACGAACGCAATACGGTCTTTCTTCCCGCACTAGTGCGAGAAAGTGCCTTTCTGCGCACTTCCACGTTCCAAAAATGTTTAGTTCCAAAAACGAAAAGCGTGGTTTTCGTAAATTAGTTGGAAAAATTATGTGAATGACATGTACGTAGAAAAAGGAGTAGAAATACGTTTCAACACACTGTTAAAAAAGTGCAATTGAATCGACTAAGATTCGGGCAGGGACCTTCAAATAAATGTTTATTTGATCGAGCAAAATATTTTAATGGCTCAAAAATATCTTAGTGAAATCACCCAACAATTATTTAGCTGTACACTGAAAAAAAATTCGCTTGCGGGCTGCCGAAGAAAAAAGGTTTCTTTCAATTCTACTTTCAATCCCTTATAATTCCATATGATATTTAAACAATAACGGCAAGATTGTCAAGGTGACATGTTATCGTTTCAATCCGGTATGAAATTGTATGAATTCAGAGTAGAATTGAAACAACGTTTTCACTTCTTTGGCAGCCCGCAAGCAAATTTGACTTGATTCAATGATAATTTTTTTTCTGTGTACCAACAAAATATTTAGTTGAACACTTCCCTGCCCGAATCTTAGTTGATTCAACCGTATTTTTTTATGAGTGCACTCATCAACAACTCTCTTTCTACGCTACCATACAAATGACTATTCCCTTAGGTGATCGGCATTCGTTCGCTTTTCCACCCGCGCACAGGAATTCGAGCCAAACATTGCACGGGAATCGCGAAAGGTATCCCTTTCGCCGATATTTGTGCGAAAACAAGCGAGATTTTCCAATGGCAAACACAGTTATTTATCCACTGTGCGTGTAACACAACCCTGCGAGAGGTTCGCTCGTATACATGATTAATTGCCGGTGTACAGTGATAACGTATTTACCGTATATTTCGCAGTGGTTAATGGAAAGCGGGCTCGGCCAGTGGGACGGGGAAAGCGTACAGGCCGCGTATGTTCGCGCGGAGCCGGGTTAACCTTGCTGGACCGAACAAATCGCAATTTCATTTTCATCGATATATGGGGAGCCTCGTTCCGCTATCGGCGAATTAGGATGAATTCTTAACGGATCAACTCCGCGCGCCGGGTAAATTTCCATCCCCGTCGATCCCTTTAAACATGCAAAAGCATCGATGACCATTTCGATTTGATCTCCATTACCGATCCGCCAGTTCGCGAATCGCAGCCAGCGAGCCCGGGCGTTAATTTGTCAACGAAAGTCGCCCGGTCGAGCGCTCAAACTTTGACGGACCAATTATTTTCGCCCGTCCCGACGGAGCGGTTCGCAGGGGCGGGGACGGAGAGACTCGAAAATGCATGGGCATGCATGGGGATGGATAAATAAATCGGTTTTTAACGCGACAGCGGGGTTGTTGCGAATGCCCGGCACGTACGTGTTCAGTGAATTCGATAGAGTGGTCCGTCGTGTCTGCTCTATACTGCAAGTAGGCAGCGGTCTTGAACTCACCGGTGGCTCGGGGGCAACCTGGGTGGGGTTTCTAAACGACGACCGGAGTAAAAAACTTTGAAACGACCCCACTTCCCCTAAATCTTCGCAATTTTTCCTCCGCGCGACGTAGAAAATATGGGGCTCAGCGTAACGAAACCCATAAAACACGTACGCCGGACCAAGACGCATGTAGGCGCGTTCCCCTCCGCCTTCCGGCATTCGATGCATCGTCGGACAGGAAGATCCCCACTAATACCAACAACGTGTACTCGTGCATAACCGATGATGCGGTGAGGAGCGTCGGGCGAGCGAGCAGTGAGCTTTTGTCGGTGGGGGCGGGGGGGGGGGGATTGGTCGGGAGGGGGAGGGAAGCTGTGGCGGAAGTGTGGACGATGCTTGCCCACTAAAAGTCATCGCCACCCCTCAAAACTTATAAGGTTAATTCAATTTAAACTTTTTAGGGCGAGACGGGGCAGCGTCGAAAGCACCTCGACGAAACTCCCCCGGAGTTTACGCGCCGATAAAAACTGTTTGCCGACGAAAAATTTGCGGAGAAGTTTAATTTTTACAAGCCAACCGCCGAGGCGTCACGCGCCTCGCGTCATTCCGGCTTTCCGGCCGTTTCGCGCTGTCCGCGAGAGGGCCGCACGGCACTTTTATTAATCCCGCGCGGGCTCCCTCGAACTTAGTGTCGCCCCTTGCTGTTCGTTGCTCGCCCTGAGAAATGCGTATGCAATATTTAAAAAAATCTCCAAGAAAAGTCGTCCCGGATGGGCCATTTTGGAAAATCAGACTACTGTGGCGTTTTGTACGTAGAGAGGGCGAGGACTGGATACGCACTGTACACTTTGTAGCGTGAATAGTATGTACGCAAATTTGTCGAGTCACGCAGCGCACATAACTCTTTATGTCAATGCTTCTCTTCTCGAAAACTACCGTCAAGTTTTAGACACCTCAGAGGTCTTGGTTTGGTTTGGTGTGGTTTGAAATAATCTATAAATGCAATCGATGTCCACGATGTGTGGCGATTAGAATAGTCTTATAATACTTTGCGATAAAAGTCCGGTAAAGCGAACATTATACGCACCTTGTGAAGTGGTCCCACTTGATAGTCTTCGTATAATATTCGTTATACCGCATTAGTATCGTATAATATTTTTGGCAACAAGTGCAGGAGATGTGCCAGTTTTCGTGGCTGTAAGTTGCTCACACACGTACGAGAAGCAAAATTAGCGTGTGAGAAGTAAAATTAGCGTGTGAAAAGTAAAATTAGCATGCGAGAAGTAAAACTAGCGTGCGAGAAGTGAAACCAGCGTGCAAAAGGTAAAATTAGCGTATGATAAGCAAAATTAGCGTGTGAGAAGTAAAATTAGCATGCGAGAAGTAAAATTGGCGTGCGAGAAGTAAAATTACAGTGCGAGAAGTAAAAGTATCGTGCGAGAAGTAAAATCGGGCCGATGTGCTTATGCACAGTCACCATACTACGCTTTGCTTTAAAACGCCACTTTTGCCACGCCTTACAGAAACTCATGCATGCATTGCAAAAAAGGATTTCACATTTCACGAACGTTTCTTGTCCACAAAATTCACCAATTCAGATTTTTATTCATAGTGATTTTTCACTTCCTTCGTTCAAAAAATACGGTTCGGCAAAACGAACTTGTTAAACTGACAAAAAAGTAAAAACGAAACAATTGTAGACGTTCACGGTGCTCCGAAACACGCTCGCTCGAAGATCGGAACAACGAAGATCGAAGGGGCACGGGTGCGTAAAAATAACGAATCCCTCGAGTCTGGGAACTTATTCCTTTGTCAGTCGATACGTTTACACGATCGCGGAGGTAGCAGTCGAGGCACAAACGAAACGAGAAATTGCAATCTCTTTGGAGATCCGGAATACTTCCCCGCTTTTCAAGCGAATGGAGCGTGTTTACCGTGATACCTCCCGTGTAGTTGTGCTACTGCTTCTCCCGTCTGTCTGTTTTCCCCGTCCCTTGTACGTTCGACGGCTTCCTCCATTTAACTGGTAATTCACTGAACGAACCGAGTCCTCACTTTTATATTTATTGTTACACGCCTTCTTTCCGTACTTTTACTTCGCTCCATCATTCAGCATCTTCCTTTCCGCTGTTCATTTCCTCGTACTAGACTTTCCTATCTCTCTACGCTAATTGACAATAAGTTCGCGTTATCTCCTTTCTCCGGTACTACGAAATATCTTTAACGATTCCATCAGATTGCGTCTCACCAGTGAACTCTGCAAGCGAATAAAGTCATGTTAAACCTGCGAAAAAGAAAATCCCATTTTTCCACCAGAAGTGACGTCAAAGAGATTTTTTCTTTAAGGAGGGAGTCTCGCTGCGCGCTGACTTCGCATAAGTTCGACAACAATAAGAGACAATTGCAAGTACTTCTTGATGGTGTAAAAATCTGAAAAAAAAGTGTTATTAACAAATTCATCAAAAAAATAATTGTTTAACAAATTACGCGTCAACAAAACTTTATTTTATGAAAATGATTTGATTATTTTTCTGAATACGTATGAATTTTTTCAGATTTTCACGTAATCGTTGATTTTTTATTTTTTTTTATAGAACAAAAATCGATTACTTAATACGATTATTATTTAATACGATTACTTAAAAATCTGAAAAAATTCATACGTATTCAGAAAAATAAACGAATCATTTTCATAAAAAAAAAGTTTTGTTACCGGGTAATTTGTTAAACAATACATTTTTTTATGAATTTGTTAATAACATTTTGCAATTGTTATTATGCAAAATTAATCTTCTCAGTATACCTTCAGTATACATGACTTTTTTCAGATTTTTACACCATCAAGAAGTACTTGCAATTTTCTCTTATTGTTGTCGAACTTATGCGAAGTCAGCACGCAGCGAGACTCCCTCCTTAATTCTCCGCGACGTCACTTCCGGTTTGAAAAAAATCAATTTTTACCGGAAACAACTTCATAGAAACATACTTTTAATTGTTCGCTGGAGTTTCATTTTCGGTTTGAAAATTTCAGCCTTCCACCGGAAGTCGACCGATGAGGTTTTCACCGTTTCCACCGTCGCGGATAAAAATTTTTATATTTTTTTTCTCCGTGACGCAGATGCATTTCCCCCTTTAATTTCTTCGAATATCCACAACCATACACTGTCCGGCGTGAAGTTTGAGATTCATTAGAATAGTTTTGCGGCGTACGATATTTCCCTCCCAGGAATTTTAATTGGACTCGCTAATTGTACGGGCGGAGATTTTTAAAGCTAATTGGGATGGTCCGTGTCGGATGACGTCTACTGCGAGCTTTTCTATAGGGTAGCTTGTTCTGCCAGTTACACGAGAACGCGCGCCGGAGGGAAGCGCGTTGCAACGTGAAACTTAACGAAGCATCGTAGGACGGCACGGGTAGATTCGATGAGCGTTATGCGATAACGAACATTTCACGTATCGACTGTATTATCTGTTGATATGACCGGTCGCTGTCATTGGCTTGTCCAAATCCATCTCGACGCACCCTTCACAGTTTGATCGACTGTCCTGGACGAATCTTAAGGTAGTACTTGCGAACAGTATTCACTTCGCATAAATTTCATAGAACTAAGAGGGAACTGCAGACACTTCTGGATGGATACAAAAAACTAAAAAAAATTAAGCATACAAAATAGGCTGAAAAAAAATGCATAATAACAATAATTCCAAAATGTTATTAACAAATTGACGAAAAATAAAATTGTCCAAAAAATCTTCCGGAAACCTAACTTGTTTTCATTAAAAAGATTCGTTAACTTTTCTGAATACGTATGATCATTTTCAGATTTTTTTATTCACTTAGTTTTTTTTTAATGAGAAATATTGTACAGTCACAAAATTCAGAGTTAATTTAGAAATCTGAAAAAATGCACACTTATTCAGCAAAATGGACGAATGATTTTCATAAAATAGCTAGGTTTCTGGGAGATTTGTTGAACAATTAACTTTTTCATCATTTGTTAGTAACATTTTGGAACTATTAGTATCCTAAATTAATCTTTTCAGCATTAATATGCCTGATCTTTTTTCAGAATTTATACTATCGAGAAGTGTTTGCAATTCACCCTCATTTCTCTGAAGCTTATACAAGGAGAACCTCGCAAGAACCACCTCAAATTTTTCATCGAACGCATCAACTCTCGTTGACGCAAAAAAAATGCTATTAATTTGACAATTTCGCTCTATCGGACACTCCGATCTAATTCGTATCTTGAACAGCGACTCTGAAATAGCCGCATTTTCTTTTTTCAGAATTTATACCATCGAGAAGTGTTTGCAATTCCCCCTCACTTCTCTAAAGCTCATACAAGAAGAATCTCGCAAGGACCACCTTATTGACGCGAAAAAAAATTTCTATTAATTTGACAATTTCGCTCTATCGGGCACTCCGATCTAACTCGTATCTCGAACAGCGACTCTGAAATAGTCGTATTTTCTTTTTTCAGAATTTATACCATCGAGAAGTGTTTGCAATTCCCCCTCACTTCTCTAAAGCTCATACAAGAAGAATCTCGCAAGGACCACCTTACTTTCTATTAATTTGACAATTTCGCTCTATCGGGCACTGCGATCTAACTCGATCTCGAACAGCGACTCTGAAATACGACTCTTGGGCGACCGAGGAGATAAGCCATCTGAGTATAAACAATGGAGATCGAAACTGCCGTAAGAAGTTTAATTAAATTCGCCAGTTAAGGGAACGATAGCTGCACGTACATCCGGCTCGAAATTCCTTCGAGTTGGAACTATGTCGAGGTACGAAGTCGAAGACGGCATGGTCTGTGGATCCAGCGTTATCGGCTTGCCCGCTGATGGAACCGCGAACGGGAAGCAAACTTTTGGTCCGCGGATCTTTCAGCGGTAAGGTGGCGTTGAGATATAGCCTATACGCGTACTGGAAGATCACGTTCCGTGTTAAGCCGGTAATCGGTTTCGCGGCTCGTCTTCTCTCCCGTTACCCGGGGACACGGAGAGTGAGAGCTGCCTGGTTAACAGCTGATTGGTTAACAAATTACCCGGCAACAAAACTTTTTTTTTATGAAAATGATTCGTTTGTTTTTCTAAATACGTATGCATTTTTTTCAGATTTTTAAGTAATCGTTGATTTTTTATTTTTTTTTTATAGAACAAAAATCAACGATTATTTAAAAATATGAAAAAATTGATACGTATTCAGAAAAATAAACGAGTCATTTTCATAAAAAAAAGCTTTGTTGCCGGGTAATTTGTTAACCAATTAATTTTTTGATGAATTTGTTAATAACATTTTGTAATTATTATTATACAAAATTAATCTTCTCAGTATACCTTCAGTATACATGATTTTTTTCAGATTTTTACACCATCAAGAAGTACTTGCAATTTTCTCTTATTGTTGTCGAACTTATGCGAAGTCAGCGCGCA
>JAPYZC010010827.1:0-13456 GCA_030522665.1 Ichneumoninae sp. A BG-2022a
TAATATCATTTTGCAATTATTATTATGCAAAATGAATCTTCTCAGTACCTTTAGTATACATGATTTTTTTCAGATTTTTACACCATCAAGAAGTACTTGAAATTGCCTCTTATTGTTGTCGAACTTATGCGAAGTCAGCGCGCAGCGAGACTCCCTCCTTAAAAGACACCGTACCATATTTAACATGGCATGTACGATATTTTTTATATCGATACAATGTGGACCAAAAACTCCTGCGTTCCCTTATTCCTTTGTTTTTCCTCCGTTCACGTATGCCAGTGTCTTTTATGCCCGCCCTGTTTTTCGTTCATTTCCTTCATTTTGGGCCGGGCTAGAAGGGGGGGAGGGGGGCGAGATTCTCAACAAAGCTGGCAATCACTGCAATTTCCCTGGTATTGTGCGTACCGGAGTAGCGGGCGAGCCGGAGCTATTATCGCGGGTGCAGTCGGGACCTGGAAACCGGCAGTGACAAAATCGACCGTGTTTTCCTCCCTCGGAAGTCGCTGCCTGTTGGAAGCACTCGAGCCCCCACGGCGTTTGCTCCGCGTCGTATCACCTATGGAAAATAATGCACCGGTGCACGAGGAGCTGCAAACGAATCAGCTAATTAAGCTCGATCGATAAACTCTAACGCTTTCGATACCTATCCATTATAACGCGTGTGTGCCTTCAGCCGTTTCTGTATCGTCTATATACGAACTATCGATAATCGAATTTGTCACCTTACAGGATTTGTGGAATTTTTTTTTTTTTATCTTCGCTTCTATGTACGCAGGTATATTTTAGTGACTTTAGGGATCGAACCCTCCGGCGTAAAACGAGGACCAAAAACACCGCTGCATGTAATCCCTTGATGCCGTGTTCGAAGAGTTTCGAAGTAACTTCTGTTACGCTCGAAAAATCCTTGTGTTTGTCGAAGAAAATATCGAAGAAACAACGTAGCGCCGTACCAGCTTGTGTAGATGTAAGGTGCCCGAGGATAAAAAAAGAACGTCGCCAAAGTGCAGCGATGCATGGGTTTGCTCGGAGAAAGAGAAAATCTCCGGAGAGCTCGGTCCCCCGGGCACTTGCACAGCGGTACAAACTGTGTTACACGAAATAACGAAACGTTCTTCGAAGGTAGACACCACCAATATCTATACAAGTGCAAAATATTTTCACGTCTTTCTTCGAAGATTGGGCATTTTTTTATATCCCTTGTGTTCGGTTATTGGGGGAAGCTTTTGAAAAAATTATGGTTTAATAGGGATTAATTGTAAATCGATGGTAAATGTCCCACGACTGATTCGCTGTTTTCCCGTACGCATCGAAAAAAATACATTTACCAAGATTTTAGCAATTTAAACATTTTAAATATTTTTACCCTAAGCATTGATATTTAAATAGTAAAATTTGCAATACGTATCATAAATTTTTTGCGACTTCCATTTAAATGAGAATAGCTTCATTTTAAAGAACATTCGTTTGAAAATTAATGAATGGTATTGACAGCTTTTTCTACATAAACCGTTTCTGAAATTTCAAACACATGTGCGGGGCAATTTGACAGTAAAATTTTTATTTTTAATGACAATTTTTCTAAATTTCATGCAAAAGTTTAGTAATTTTAATATCTGGTATTTGTATTGTACAAAAAAGTACATTAATGTTCAATTAATGTAAGTAATGTAAACAAATTTCGAGTTCCAGTACATTAAATGTACAATTTATTTTAATAGTGTAAATAATTTTTTACAATCGTTAAAATCTTACTATCCATTTGTCTCCGTGCAACGTTCCATTTACCCACCAGCGCATTTTTAACCCAAAGTGATACAGATATACCGTGTGCGGGAGAAATTTAGCGAATGCCGCAGAGAAATAGAGCTCGAATGGCGGGCAAGCCTGTACAGTGTACCGGCGTGTCGGCAGATATGATCTTCCTTCAATTTCGCGTAATAGATTCCCGTCTCGGATGCTTTTGGTCGCTTACCCATCACCCCCTCCCTCCCCACCGCCTCCTCCCCCGGTTTGCTCCCTTTCGATCCGTAGCTATACGACTATTACTTTGCAACCAGAAACCGCAAAGGAGGAAGCAGCAAACTCGCCGTACCTTCGTGCCATCGCCCAGGCACCCTGCATGCACGTCGACACTCCCGACACAAGCAAAGTCCACCTTCTGCTTTCGCCAACTATTTCAATACTTCCGTACTTGCCGCTGACTCCGTAGTAATACTGCGGTGGCACGTCAATGCAAGTGTATAAGTGTGCAAGGGTTGTAGAATACTTTGGCGTTGACGACGAGGAAAATCCTCCAGGGCTATAGGATAAAAGTGGTGAATATGGACCAGTCCATGTATCATTGATTCACGTGGTAAATGGGGTGGAACCACATCGTCCACTTTTACCTCATCTATGATAAATTATGAAGGGAAAACAGGTTGAAGAAAAAGCTAAACCCGAGTCCAAATTCAAAATCTCTCAATGAACCTCGAGTTCAGTTTTTGCCAATTTGGCAAAAAGTGAACTCAAGATGTAAGTTTCTGGGAGATTGTGAGAACCTCGTTTCAGACTGTGCGACAGTATTTTGAATTTGCCGGTGAATCGTATTAATTACCAGGTTTTCCACGTAAGTTTGTACAGAGCCAAGAACTATTGCCAGCTGGAGAGTCGAGTGGAAAATTTCAATACTTCCGTACTTGCCGCTGACTCCGTAGTAATACTGCGGTGGCACGTCCATGCAAGTGTATAAGTGTGCAAGGGTTGTAGAATACGTTGGCGTTGACGACGAGGAAAATCCTCCAGGGCTATAGGATAAAAGTGGTGAATATGGACCAGTCCGTGTATCATTGATTCACGTGGTAAATGGGGGTGGACCATATTGACAACTTTTACCCCATGTATGGTACATTATAAAGGGGAAACAGTTTGAAGAAAAGGGCTCAACGAGTAATAGTTAAACTGGAACCGAAATTCAAAACCTGTCAATGAACCTCGAGTGCAGTTTCTGCCAAATCCCCAAAAACCGTAGTTTTCTAGGAAAATGTGAGACCCTCGATTCAGACTCTGCCGCAGTATTGTGGATTTAACCGGCGAATCATATGATTTTTGTTTCCCCGTAAATTTGTACAATGCAGAAGCAGAGCAAAAAACTATTGCCAGCTGGAGAGTCGAGCGGAAAATTTCAATACTTCCGTACTTGCCGCCGACTCCGAAATAATACTACGATGGTACGTCAATGCAAGTGTATGCTGTGCGAGGTTTATAGAATACGTTGGCATGAACGACGAGGAAAATCCTAGAGGACTATAGGATAATAGTGGTGAATATGGACCAGTCCATGTATCATTGATTCACGTGGTAAATAGGGGTGAACCATATTGTCCACTTTTACCTCATCTATGACAGATTATAGAGGAAAAACAGGTTGAAGAAAAAGACTCATCGAGAAAAAGCTAAACCCGCGTCCAAATTCAAAGTTTCTCAATAAACCTCGAGTACAGTTTTTGCCAAATTGGCAAAAACCGTAGGTTTCTAAGAAAGTGTGCGACTCTGCCACAGTACTGTGGATTTAACCGGCGAATCATATCATTTTTGTTTCCCCGTAAATTTGTACAGAGCAGAAGCAGAACAAAAAACTATTGCCAGCTGGAGAGTCGAGCGGAAAATTTCAGTACTTCCGTACTTGCCGCTGACTCCGAAATAATACTACGATGGCACGTTAATGCAAGTGTATGTGTTTGTCTGCGTCTGCAAGGGTTACAGAATACGTTGGCATGGACGACGAGGAGAATCCTCCAAGGCTACAAGGTAAAAGTGTTGAATATGGACCCGTTCATGTATCATTGATTCACGTGAAAAATGGGGGTGGACCATATTGACCCCTTTTACCCCAGGTATGGTGCATTATAGAGCGAAAATAGATTGAAGAAAAAGGATCAATGCGGAAAAGCTAAACCTGAGTCGCAATTCAAAGCCTCCCAATGAACCTCGAGAACAGTTTTTGCCAAACTGGCAAAAACCGCAGATTTCTAGCAAAGTGTGAGACCCGCGTTTCAGACTGTGCCACAGTATTGTGGATTCACCAGTGAATCATATTGTTTACCATTTTATTCCCGTAAATTTGTACGGAGCAGAGGCAGAGCAGAAAAAATCTATTGCCAGCCGTAGAGTCGAGTTGGAAATCGCCTGGCGAAGGTGGAGGCCTGAAGATGGAATGAAAAACTGTTAAATTCCACACGATTTTCGGGAAAGTGAAAGAGAACGACGCGACGAGGCGGTAAAGACGAAGCTTTGCGAGGAGCAAAAAAAAAAAGCAGCGAAGCTTGAGAAGGAAGATGATGACGACGATGGAGCCGTTCCCGGTATAGTGCCTCGATCTCGTAGGTTAGGCGTTAACCCCGAGGCGCCTCGGAGTGAAATTCTGATGCACCCCCGACGGAATCGTGAACGCCCGTGTGTCGGCATTTTCACCCTCTGGTACTCCGGTATTGATGCTGGAATCTCAAGATTCTAGAGCCTCGAGGAGAAAATAGCTCGATGTCGTCGGCGGCAAAAAGCCATAGGGACGAGGAGAGGCGGCGAGCGGGCGGTAAGGTTGAAGCTGGCATCAAAGATTTCCTCTCTCGCTGCCGGAAGTGCAGACGCGGCTTCATCGCTAGCAAAGCTCGGCACGGAGGATACTGGGCGACTTTGATAATTTAATTAGCCAAGAAAACGTTACGCTGAGCCTTTAATCCCAACCTCAGATGCGACATACATACACATACCTGCGGTGAGAGGCACCACTTAGCTGTACACCGACGCCGTCACGCACGTGCGCTTAAACTACTTACGTACGTAACTAGATTTAATCGAAATAGTCGCCATATTATGCATACCGCGGGGAAAACCGCGAAAGGAGGCCGCTGCCGTCGAGAAGATGGTACCAGAGACGTTCCTTATCAGGCCCAACCATTCTTCACCGGGCCAATTGCAATCTAATTTTGATGTCATATATGTGTATACGTATATACTTGGAATAGAATGGAATATTTATTTATTTTAGGTAAAGACCTTTTACAAATTTGCTAAAAATATTAGCCTTTAAGAAGCAATAGACATTTGTGACCTTAATGGTACACACAAATAGAATGCAATAAACACAAAAACACATTCTTATAAAAATAGGAATAGGGTCGATTTTGGTCAATCCGTGAGAGCAAGTGATGGAATTAAGGAGGGAATCTCGCTGCGCGCTGACTTCGCATAAGTTCGACAACAATAAGAGAAAATTGCAAGTACTTCTTGATGGTGTAAAAGTCTGAAAAAATTTAATTATGCATAATAATAATTGCAAAATGTTATTAACAAATTCATCAAAAAATTAATTGGTTAACAAATTACCCGGCAACAAAACTGAATACGTATGATTTTTGTTCTACAACAAAAAATAAAAAAATTAACGGTTACTTAAAAATCTGAAAAAATTCATACGTATTCAGAAAAATAAATGAATCATTTTCATTAAAAAAAAGTTTTGTTGCCGGGTAATTTGTTAACCAATTTTTTTTTCAGATTTTTACACCATCAAGAAGTACTTGCAATTTTCTCGTATTGTTGTCGAACTTATGCGAAGTCAGCGCGCAGCGAGACTCCCTCCTTAACTACTGGCGGAGACAAAATAGAATATCGTTTGATATCGTCAGTCGCGAGATTTCATGTAGCTCATTGCTATGACCGATATGAGAGTTAAAATTTCTCCACGCACTATCATTGGGCAGTCAAATCTTTCAATAATGTCCAGAATACAATTTCAAGAATGTCACGAAAACAACTATACATATATACTTTTGTATATATACGATTGATAGATTCTTAAACTTAAATACGACGTAAGTCATTTCGGATATTGATTTTCGATTGCATAATTGCAACATCTACGTCGTCGCAATTTGAATTTCATGGCCTTTTTATATATAAAAAAATATATTTTAATTTATATATATTTTATTTTTATATACAAAAATATTCGTTTTTCTTAATTTCGAATAGGAGCTAAGTACTCTGCGGATATTTATTTTCAGTTTAGAGCTTCGAAATCGTTAGCAACGGAGGCAATCATCGTGTGGACTGCTCGAAATTATTAAACATTCGTCTCGATTCTATTTCGGTGCTCGGTGAGACTATCGATCGGCAGGCGTCCATTCACCGGCAAGATATTCCAGAGCTCCGGAAAGCTTTTTCCCCTCCCGGAGCCCGAGATGTTTCGAGCTTCGAGCATATTTTGTCGAATGGAAGAAAAAAGGTTTCAATTTTTTTTCGTGCGATCATTCCACCGGTAAATACCTTCGTATGGCCTCTGACACGGTAAAGTATCGGAATAGACGTACGTAGAAATTGCATTGACGCCAGGGTACACATTCCATTGATCGATTCTATGCAACCGACGAAACATCTAGTGCCCGTACTTTGTGTACCGCGTACGAGGACTATCGTTTGCTGGAAACGTTGTGCATGTATGCAGGAGAAATCCGTTTGTCGAGCACACCGCGGGCCAAACAGTATCAAACATTTCGTGAAGTGGCGATTGAAACGTTTCGACATGTGGATACAAACGAGTCTGGAGGGACTTGTCGGGCATCGTTACAGAGCTTCGTCTACACTGCTCACACGACATTCATCGTCTCTCGCTGGCTTTCTGCACTCAAACGTGAAGGTACGCTCTATCGGATCCTGTACTATCCCTTGTGGTATGTACAACGCAAACGGATTTCCTTCCTCCGACCAGAACAGGTATTCCCTCACTTTGCTACCGCTTCTCCTTGTTTTTGTCGAACATAGACTGTGGGGGGTTTCTACATCATCATAAGTATCGTATGATAATAATAGGAAGGATTATAATACACAGTAAAAAATAATGTAGTTTAATCGGAATACGAAGTTTTGTCAAAATAATTTTGTTAAATAAGTGACGAACTCGTTTGTCCAGGTTTGAAAATTACAAAACTGCCCTTTTATTTGTCGTGGTATTAACAATTTTAGTTTGTACTTTTGTTTGTAAAACTAGAAATTTACCAAATAAAAAGTTGTGGCCTTTTGTGGAGCATAAGTTGTAAAAAATACAAACTTTTTTTACTGTGTCGGAAATATTGTAATAGGAAAAATTATAATAGAAAAGATTGTAATAGGAATGATTATAATAGAAAAGATTATAATAGGAATTATGATAATAGGAAAGAAGTATGATGACAATAAGAAAAACATAGCTTCCTCTATGAGGAAGCAAGATGATAAAAGTTAACCGTGCGTGTGTATACTATATCGCACCCCTGGAACAACAGTGTAACATCTCTTGTGGCATTACCATATAGGTTGTTACACTATTGTTCTAAGGGTGCGATATTTTCAGAGACACGGTGTACACACTGGGTCTTTTAGGGAACAGTCGGCGTTTCAAAGTTTTTTAGGCTTTCAAAAAATCTTAATAAATTCTCGGTTACTTCTTGAAGTGTCTACTACATGGCCCAGAAGTTGCCAAAAGTTTAAAACCATTGTTAATAAAAATTGAAGCATAGTCGAAAAAGGGAAAATAGCGGGGCGTTTCAAATTTCGACTATTGTTTCAAAGACTCAGTGTACACACGTAGGGTTAAGAAGTATGATGATAATAGGAAAGACAGAAGCAGCACTCTGAGTTCCAGTAAATTTTGGGTGCGATTGGGCCAATACAGATCGCCAAATGAACGCTGATATTTCCGCTGTATAGTAAAGTATTCATTGAAAAATCTTGAACGAGCAAATTTTTGCACCCTTGTCTTAAAAGAGGTGTTGCTTTGCCTCGAATGAATATCAGTTGCCTTGTTTGCAGTGAAATCGGTAGTGCGGGATTAAAGCAAAACAGCATAACAATTGCAGGCCCCGGGTCTACATAAGTAGTTCTGTACATCCGGTGCAAAACACCCCTTGTACGTTCTGTCATTGACTTTTCCACCAGTATCTATCAAGTTTTTATTTATCACCATATATATTTTTGTTCTCATTTCATCGACGTCGAAACTGTTACTAGTTCGAATTCTTCTCAACGAGAGCCGAAGGTTGTCTCCGTAGGTAATAATCCTTGACATCAAAGCAGACGTGCACGCAGCGTGTGTGCGGTGCATACGGTGCGATCCGCATATGTTCCGCTGCAGGATGCGATAGGAGAAATACGAAACTGTTGTTTGACAATGTCGCTCTGCATGTTTTAATTCACAAGCCAAAAGTTTTTTTTTCGCGCTCACGGTATTCATTTATATTAAAAGAACAAAGCAGACTATTCCTCACGAGGAGAACTCTCGGAATTCGGTTATGATTATTTCAATTCGGCTCGCGATTGGTTCATCTGAAATGTATTGTTGTGTCCCGGGGCTGCGGGCTTTTGGTGCATTATGATGTCGGAGTTCAAGTTACCTAACAACATCGAGAGTAGTTTTATCGTTCCATCTCTTTTCGAAATTCGCCGTTGTTCGTTCGCGCGGAAAAATCGAGTACACGAAGTCGGACAATAAAATGTTCCACGTCATCGGGGTGAAAGCTCCCGCTAGCCTGCCACGGTATATCATGAGGATGACGCACGATCGTGAATTTTTTTCTTTTGTGTTCTTTTTTTTTAATTGCGATGAAAATATAAAAAATGAATCTGTAAAGTCCGCACAGTCTGCGAGCGGGGAGATATTAATGGAGCTCTGGGTGATGCCCTCGAGTGCGCTGTGACGCTGATCCCTCATTGATAATGCCTCCTGTCCTCACGTCTCATTCTCCATCTTCTCCAGATAGCTCGCTGACACGGTCGTTCAACCCGCATTCTACTTCTCGCTCGCGTTAAATTAACATCGCGCCTAGTCGGGCTGGCTTTAACGGTCTGAACACTGGAGATGACACACACCGAGAAAAAATTACATAGTTAAAGCAACAATACTGACTTTTTACCATAAAAAATAGTTCCCATGGGGAACGTCTATATTTTGCAGTTACGACTATGTCAAAAAATCATGGTTGCAACCACAATTACGGTTTGACCAATTGAATATACACTCTCAGAATCTATGTATGTATCGTTGATAAAAAAATACGGTTGAATCAACTAAGATTCGGGCAGGGACAGTCAACTAAATATTTTGTTGGTACAGCTAAAAAATAGGTTATTTCAACCATTTATTGGATGATTTAACCAACATATTTTTGAATCATTAAAATATTTTGATCGACCAACTAAATATTTATTTGAACGTCCCTGCCCGAATCTTAGTTGAATCAACTGTACTGTTTTATCAGTCTAGACGTTCCCCCTGGGAACTAGTCGATATAGTGGGAAATACTATCCTTTTTCTCAGTGCAGGTTCTGCCGATCTCTCATTGATCAACGATCCAGGAATTGTTACCCTTGCGGTACGGTCAAAGATTTGTCAAGTGAAATTATTCGGTCGGTCGATAAAAAAAGATACCTGTAAGTTAGTCGTAGTAAGGGTTAATTCGTCGGCGATACAACACAAACAGTTGTAAAATATGGGATGAAAAGCTTTTTACCATAAAAAATAGTTCCCATGGGGAACGTCTATATTTTACAGTTACGACTATGACAAAAAATCATGGTTTGACCAAGTGAATATGCACTATCAGAAACTATCTATGTAGACGTTCCCCCCGGGAACTAGTCGATATAGTGGGAAATACTATCCTTTTTCTCAGTGCAGGTTCTGCCGAGCTCTCATTGATCAACGATCCAGGAATTGTTACCCTTACGGTTCGGTCAAAATTTTGTCAAGTTAAATTACTCGGTCGGTCGATAAAAAAAGATACCTGTAAGTTAGTCGTAGTAAGGGTTAATTCGTCGGCGATACAACACAAACAGTTGTAAAATATGGGATGAAAAGGCCTCTATGAGGTCGTTCCATCCCTCGCCGCCGATCGGTAAGTAGGATGAATGAGTCGAGTGGCATTCTCTCGACTAGTGCACGACGTCACCGTGGCTCGGTGTTCCCCAGCTTCCTTCATTCCCTTTTCCCAACTCTTTCCTCCTCATCCTCCTCCTTCCCTCATCTTCCACTTCAATCTCTATATTTTTCTCCGTCTCAGAGAGGAAGCTCGTCGCGCCAACCCCGAACGACCCTATTTCGCTCGCTACTACCCCTACCCCCTCTCCTCCCCTCACTCCCCGCCCCCGCCCGCCCCCTCTCTCCTCCAGCGCCCCGTCCGGTTGCCCAGTGCGCGCAACCCCTTTCCTACCCTCGTCTGTCGTCTCCGCCGTCTCGTTTCTCTCAACCCTGTCCCGCACCCTGGCGGCACGGCTAAAAATAGAACGGATCCACTGACGTCATCGATCTGTTGTCGCTGCGTCGAGGGTCAGGGGAGAGGGGGGAGGAGTTGGACAAAACTAATTCGTCCCTGGGATCGTGAGGGGAAGCCCGGGAAACGAAGCTACCAAACGGCTCTTGCGCGAAGTCGGCGAGAAATTTATTGACCTACGAATGTGTGTGTGTGTGTGTGTGTGGGTTTGTCTGTGTTTGGGTATAGAACGGGGTGTACGCCAGCCACGAATGCTCTGCTGCATTAATAACACGTGGTGCTGCAGTATCCAGAGGAGCGGTAGGACCACAGTAGGAATAGCAACGGTAGGACCACAGTAGGAATAGTAACGGTAGGACCACACGCTGGAATAGTAACGGTAGGATCACAGGTAGGAATAGCAACGGTCATGTTCCACTGTCAACTATCCGTATGCGATGTTGATACTCCGTAGAACTAGGGGAAGAAGAAGCAGTATTCCGCGTCAGCTTCAAGCTGGCCACAAGTCGTCTCATATCAGAGTCACCTGTCTTGGTCTTCAATTTTTTTCACCTTCCCGTTCAGACCTTTTTTTTATTTTTGTATGATCCATCGTATTCCCTCCTCGCGTTTTTACGTAACCCGTCCCTTTTTCCCCCCTATCACACCCTACCTCAATCGTAGGGGAGAGCGGGGCAAAATGGCATAGCGGGGCAAAACGGGATTATGAGACAAAACGCAATATCCCAATAACTTTTCAATGGTCACAATGGTCGTCCCTAAGGCAAAACGGGGTTGAAAATCCGGATGTATCGTTGGGACAAAATTTGGCATCCAAAAATCATTGGAAAATTAAGTTTTAGCCTCACCGTCCCGTTTTGCCCCACTGTCCCATTTTGCCCCGCTCTCCCCTACCTGTGGCGCGGTGATCTTAGGGGGCTTAGGCCCTAGAACACGAAATAAACAAATCTATCTATCTATCTACCCGCACTTCACTAAGCTAACCTAACTTCCAGTGCGTCCGCAGCCGGCTTAGCTACACTGTACCGCATTTGCCGAGGACACGGAGAAACTGCGGAAAACCCGTGTCGGTACAGACGGCCCCATATTTTTCTGATTCCTTGATGTTTTAACATCAAGAACTCAGAAAAACTGGCCTGCCGCTCAACATTCGATGTGCAAGCCGGTTTCGGGCTAAGCGGTCACCCATCCATCTACTGGACGCAAGCAAAGCTGCTTGACTCGGTAGACCGTCGAAGCCACACATCGACCGCGCACCTAACGCTGTCGGTGTTCAGTTCTTTTTTTATTTACGTCCATCCCGATTCTGGGGTGTGTTCAAATTTATACCCAGAAACAGCAGCAGTGGCTGCGGTGATGGTGATAATACGATGAAGAATCGATAGTCCGATAATCCGGCTTTCAGGCTGACCCGCGACCGAATTACCTTTTCTTTTGGTCCCTTTCTGACTTCTTTCCCTCTATTCCTTCAACTCTATACCTTTCTTTGTCTTCTACTGCTTTTTTCATCTGCTTGTGCTATTTGTGCCTGTCGCGACAGTGGACGCTCGGCAGCAAACGATAAAGTAGGAATAATCAGTCATCCCGGTAATCCAGCTTCCGGCTGGCTATCCGCCACGAGGACTTGCCTAATCCGCGTGAACCCAGCCACTCGTCCACTTTTTTCGATCCCAGCATTTTTCTCCGGCTTTGAGGGTCGCTCTAATCGTCGCATTGTTTCTTCTGCTCCATTCTTATCTGTGATGCGCATAATTGGTAGCCGAATACACTATTGGCAAGGTTTTCCTGCTCGCCGTATCGATGGCTCAAACGGACGGGGCGGCGGAGATGGAATCAATCGATTTTAGGCAAGAAAACGTGTTTTATTTTTTTTCTCGGTGATAAAAAATTTGATCGAAAATCCCCCACGACTGATTGTCCTTAAGGGTGATCCGATGGTGTGAAAAAAATCCCAGTTCCGAATATAAATAGCTGTACGAAGGGTTACACTTTTTCAATATTATGCTTCGATTATTTTCTGCTGTTAGTAAAAGGGAGCTGAAGTCCTAAATCGATAATTACCCTTCAAATAAAAATGATCCGCATTTCAGAGGCATTTGAGCGATCAACAGGCATTAACGAGCACACGTTGAAAAGTTTTACCGTCTCATCTGTCCCCCTAATTCGAGTACCAAGTAACCAAACACATGCGAGTCTGTCCTTTCGCCGCTTCTCAGCGGGAGTTTCTCCTCTCCAGATTTCTATGATCCTCAATGTTTAATGCCCGGGCTTCCCGCGTCCCAGCTAGTGAAGAGGAGAGCATAGGGGGAACGAGGCAAAATCAAGATCTGAATAATTCATACGGCGATTTCGTTGGTCGTGCATCAGCTGCGGACAGGAACGAACAGGTTCGAGATAGCGGGCGTACGAACGTGCGAGGAAGGGAGATCTCGTAAACCAGCTGAGTAAAAACAGAGCGTATGAACCGGGAGTAGCGCCGAGGGCGGTGGAGTAGATCGGTGAACCTCTTCCAGAAGCTCCACGCCAAACCGGAAGAGGACGGAAGGGAAGAGAAGTGGAATCAGCGTGTTGCGGGTCGACATTTCTTCTGTTAGTCCTGACGGTAGGAACGCGGAACACAGTCGTACCGGAAATCGGTTTGTCGAATGCACGCATGCGTGATTCACGTGTACAGGATTTGCAGTTGGGTTGTCTACGGAGGACGTAATCGCAGGATCGAGGCAACGAAGCGCGTCCTAATGCTGAAAGGGCCGGATTCGTAATCCCAACGTTGTACTCGAGGACGAACTTCGATTCCAAATCGAGCCGGTGCTTTATTTTCTGCTTCAAGTACCAACTTAACCTCAAGCCTAGGTTCGACCTTAAGGTAGCTATGTCGCTTCCCGCTCATCTCGCATAAGTCATCGAAAAGTAAGTGAATATTGCAAGTACTTCTCGATGGTATAAAAATCTGAAAAAATGCATGCATATTAAAGGCACTGAATAGATTCATTTTGCATAATAATAATTCCAAAATTTTATTAACAAATTTATCAAAAAATTAATTGGCCAACAAATGACCCGGCAAAACAACTTTTTTTTTAATTGAAAATGATTCATTTATTTTTCTGAATACGTATGAATTTTTTCAGATTTTTCAATTAGTTTTGATTTTTGTGTTTTTTCAGACATTT
>JAPYZC010010840.1:0-10047 GCA_030522665.1 Ichneumoninae sp. A BG-2022a
AACTTTTTTTTTTATGAAAATGATTCGTTTATTTTTCTGAATACGTATGAATTTTTTCAGATTTTTAAGTAATCGTTGATTTTTTATTTTTTTTATAGATCAATAATCAACGATTACTTAAAAATCTGAAAAAATTCATACGTATTCAGAAAAATAAACGAATCATTTTCGTAAAAAAAGTTTTGTTGCCGGGTAATTTGTTAACCAATTAATGTTTTGATGAATTTGTTAATAACATTTTGCAATTATTATGATGCAAAATTAATCTTCTCAGTACCTTTAGTATACATGACTTTTTTCAGATTTTTACACCATCAAGAAGTACTTGCAATTTTCTCTTATTCTTGTCGAACTTATGCGAAGTCAGCGCGCAGCGACACTCCTTCCTTAACGAGAACCTAGAATTTGCCAAGACGCAACCTTCGAACGATTCGAATAACGAGTCGATGTGCTAAAAAAAAATCTGCAAAAATTCACAGACGTACCTTGAAGTGTGTTTTTTGTAATAACGCGGAAGAAAATGTATTGCCAACATCCGTATCGTTATTGTGCTTAAAAGGCGCGGTCGTTTGGTCTCGGAAAAAGTTTCCCGTTGAAGGGTTAATAAAAGATCGAACGGCGAATTACCTCGCCGTTGTGTCTTCCGTTGATGATGTAAGAGAGATCCGGCGGATTGGCGCCACTGTTGGCAGCTCGCGCGGCCTCCTCGTTCGGGTAGGGAGCCGGCACGTAGTCCGTCAGTTTACCCGGACGCATGAAGTACTCGCCAATGTCGTTCGGGCCGTCCTGAACTTGGATCTCCTCGGCGATGGCCTTCGCCTCGGCCTCGGTGTGCGTCACGTTGACGAGATGACGGTAGGCGACGTAGTTCAAACTGTGGCAGGCTGAACAGACGTTCTTGTACACCTCCCATCCTCGTCGCATGCTGCAATTCGAACGGAACATGTTCAATCGTTGCCGGATATCAAATTTTTTTTTTTAATCAATTTCGGCTGCAATTTGTCACACAAAATTCGGAGCAAGTAAAAATGTTGACTTTACTGAAACCAATCGGTCTCGATAATTGTATATTTATTGTTTATGTATTATATATCTTTTCGAAAAATTTAAATGTTTAGGGAGTTTATATTTAAAGAATTTAATCAAATTTTTTTTTGTCAACTTCGGCTGCAATTTATCACATAAAATTCGGAGCAAGTAAAAATGTTGACTTTACTGAAACCAATTGGTTTCGATAATTGTATATTTATTGATTATGGATTATATATTTTTTCGAAAAAATAAAAATTTTTAGGGCTGTTTATATTTAAAGAATTAAATCAAATTTTTAAAGAATTTAATCAAATTTTTTTTGTCAACTTCGGCTGCAATTTCTCCCACAAAATTCGCAGCAAGTAAAAACGTTGACTTTACTGAAATCAATCGGTCTCGATAATTGTATATTTATTGTTTATATATTTTAGATTTTTTCGAAAAGATAAAAATGTTTAGGCAGTTTATGTTTAAAGAATTTAATATAAAAGAAAATTTATATTTTTGTTGTAATTAATAATTGTAATTATTGAAATCAATTGGTAGCAAAAATTACGAATTGGTTGTGAATCGTCAGATGAATTAGGTGACGGAGTAAAATCGTTACCTAGCGTGGTCTAGCGCATTGAAAAACCCATAGAAGTCCCATGCGTAAGTGGGTGGGTGGGCAATGAGTTCCACCGCCCTGACGGAGTTCTCCAGGGCGTAGATGAGGGCTCCGATGCCTCCGGCCGCCACTCCGAGGCATGACAGCAGCTGTCAATGACACACAACTTATCGTGGAGAAATAAAATAACGTGCAAGTGACGGCTGCGCAAAACACACATCGGTGACTTCGGATGAAAGTGGATCGTCACTTACTGACGGGAGACCTTGTACCAGGAACTTGACGGGTCCGTCAATGGGGATTCGAATGGGAAGGGTATCTTCGATTCAAACATTCTAAACGACCTACCGCTTTTCGACCTCTGGACCAGTCCTTGACGGTCGAAAACTGGTTGCGCTGAAACAGAAGATTTAAATTAAATTCCCTCATAAATTCAGCCAATCGGAGAGCTCCGAAAGATGACAGAAGAATAGTACGGCAATTATGGACAGGCGTCATGTAATCAATCTGCTGGCAAATCTCAAAAATCGCTAAAACGAAGAAAATCGTCAAAACTAGTTACAGTTTTTTTACACGTAAAATCGGTCGATTCGATTTTCTAGGCACACATTTTTTTTTTTTTTTTTTTCATGGCAGCATCCCCAATTTTCATCTAAAAAATCTCGCGTATTACATAACATGTGTGAAACTGTCGGGAAGATTTTTCGGAGCGTTTTGAGCGGACGATGAGGGGAGTCGCGAGATCGCGAGAGATCACAGCGACGGGACAGCGGACAGAGTCGAAGGGATCGAGTGACAAGATTTTTCGTAGCAGTCGACAAGGAGGCCAGTCGGAAAGAAGGGCCTTGACTGAGACAGTGGTAAAAAAATTTCCGGCTCTCGGCTCGACGGCCGATTGACACGAGGGTGATTTTTTATTGGCTCGACGTGCGAATGACCCTTCGAACTCCGCGAGAAACTCTTGTGATTACTTACATGATTTAACAGAGCCCGATTGTTCGCCTTCAGAAGGCTAGATCGACAAATTCTTGCTAACGACGCCGCCATCTTGCCCGGAGGTGCAATGTGCAGAGACGCGATCCGTCCGTCCCATTCGTCGACGGTCAACTTTGCACTCCTCGATTGCTCGTCACTTAACAATTCGGTGAAATATAACCGAACCGGTTACCCGAGCACTATCTCTGCAAACGTCTCGTGGCTTTGCCGCACGTTCGATTGATTTATCAGTGCGAGTTATCGATCATAATTTCTTCATCGAAAGGAGATGCTTTCTTAGAACAGTCGGGAAAAAATCACGGAAAAAATCCCATGCGACAATAACTTTAAAAAAATATCCTGGAAAATGTGCTACAAAAAATCCCTAGAAAAATACCCTGAAAAAAAATACCCCCTATAGGGGGTGGGGGGATTTTTCCAGGGAGTTTTTTTTCCGCCTACCTTTGGAAAAGCACTAATTGTTTATAAAAGGTAGATGCTGTTTTAGAGCGGTTGGAAAAGCATTTCTCTAGGGAAAATTACCCGGTCAAATTTTCTTTCTCGAAGGTGTTCGATACATTTAAGAATCAGGTCACTTGAGAATTAATTGAAAGTAAACCGAACCGGTTATTCGATCGCTATCTCTGCGCATGTTTCGCGGCTTTGCTTTACGTTCATTCGATTTATTAATGCGAGTTGTCATTCATAATTGTTCATCGAAAGTAGATGCTGTTTTAGGGCAGTTGAAAAGCACTTCCCTAGGGAAAATTACCCAGACAAATTTTCTTTCTCGAAGGTGTCCGATACGTTTAAGAATCAGGTCACTTGAGAATTAATTGAAAGTAAACCGAACCGGTTATTCGATCGCTATCTCTGCGCACGTTTCGCGGCTTTGCTTTACGTTCATTCGATTTATCAATGCGAGTTGTCATTCATAATTGTTCATCGAAGGTAGATGCTGTTTTAGGGCAGTTGGAAAAGCACTTCCCTAGGGAAAATTACCCAGACAAACTTTCTTTCTCGAAGCCAAACGATCCATTTAATTAACGAGATCGCGCATTTTCGCGCGATAACTCGAACATCTCACAAACGGGCATCGTTCGATATTTTCAACACCGTTTGATATTTCCTATAAAAAAAATATCAATCACGTTCTCGGATATAACCAGAAACGAAGATACACCTTAAAAAAATTCGTATGAAATTTAATGAACCGTAATGAAAGTTTTCATACAAAAACTGCTATATTAAATTTCATGTACAATTGTGCCGAAAAATTTATGTTCAGGGTATTAAAAGCATTGGGAACCAATAATTTTTTATAATTCACTTTAATTTCAATGAAAAAGAATATTAATCTTTAATCACAACAGTACGTTAAATTTAATCTACCAGTTGTTGCATAAAAACCTCCATCCCGGTACATTAAATTTACAATTTTTTTTGTACAGTCTAACAATTGCAGAGTTTGATTGCGCGGATGCGCGGTGTCGCGGAGTCGGCGCATGCGCATCGCCGGTCCGCGCGCGCCGTTGCGGTGAAAACTTTTGCGCAGTTGGCAGTATCGGCTCCGGAGCGGTGGTTAGTACGTCAACCATTGCTCGCTGTGTGGCCCGCTCTCTCTGGATGCTTCGTCAGATGGTGTCGGGAATCCTTTAACATCGGATCAATCGTCGCGTCGAGAGAAAAGCTTCAAGATGAGCGCTGGAATGCCGGAGCTCGGCTCGAAGATAAGTCTTATATCGAAGGCGGATATCAGATACGAGGGACGCCTATTCACCGTCGATCCGCAGGAGTGCACAATCGCTTTGGCAAATGGTGAGTCTCACGAACGACGAATAACGCAAAAACCAAGATGGATACCGATAATCGATATACGCGCAGAGAGCGAGAGAGACGGAGAGCGCGTAGCATCGCGCCCAAACGCTTCGCTTCCCGGTCTTTTTTTCTCAAAAATATTTTCACCTTACTCGAGCCTTATTTTCTCCCTCGTCGCTCCACCGATCTGCGTCTCTCGCGATGTAACGCTCTCGCCAGTCGCACAGTCGTCTATTACATTGTTCTCCCGGCCCGCGCTCGCTACGACGAAATCGCTAAACAACGCTCACCCGGCTCGTCTCTCTTCGTAACGGATAATTTTTTTTTCACCCAGTTTCCGTTTCTCTCCGGCGATGCTCGAGTATCCTCGACTCGGTCGAATTTTCTGATACGCGAAGTTCGCGCCTTATTCTCGTCTCCCGACTACCCGAGGAAAAAAACGTTTCGGTCGGATTTTTGAACGAATTCCCGTTCCTTACGTTAATCGGGAGAGAGGATTTTTTTTATCGATTTATTTTAACTTCTTTTTCTCACGCGGCCCCGATTCGCTCGGCTGGAAATGAAACTTCTGAGTTGGAGCGATTTCCGCGAATTTCGTGGGTTTTTTTTTTTTTTTTTCTGTACGAATACGATTTCGGCAAGTTTGCGAGCAATCAATTCTCGGAGATTTTATTGCACGAGGGGAACCTGCGATCGAGTCGCGAATCGTCCGAGCCGATTTCCAAGCTTTGGTCACATAATGTGTTATGATCGCATGTTTTTTTTTTTTTTTTTTTTTTTGCTTGAGGTGTTTTTCTCCCTTATTTCCAGTACAGCGATTCATCCATTTTGTTAAGATGGTGCTTGTGTATATGGTGCTTGTGTATATACAGCTTTGTTTACATGGCTCTCTTGCCCTCTACGCGAGGCTTCCGTTACGATGATGGGCGAAAAATTCAAAATTGGGAATTATCATCGGCGAGTGGCCCTGCCAGCCTTCTCTCTGTACTAGTCTTCTCAATATATTTATTTATTTAGTTATTTAAATATTCAGCCAGTTATTTGAGTATTTAAATATTCATTTAAATATTTAAATATTTATTTATTTATGTATTTATTTATTTATTTATTTTTTTGATTAATGGGCATTTTACGTGTATAGGAATTTCAATCATAATACAAAACTGACGTTCTCGATGTCACTACAAAATTAACACATTTAAAAGCAGACTCGACTTGCATATGCTAATGTGATTGCTATGTGATATCAGATATATATATATATATGGTTAAACATTTTTTTATGCAGATTATATAAGTTAAAAACTTCCTTTCTGTAAATATTGATAATAATAATAATAATAATTTATGTAAAAAAAAAAAAAAATTACAAGTTTGGGCATAGAGTATATTTGATGTTTGATTCATTTTTTGTTTATTTTTTCTTACAGTTCGATCCTTTGGAACGGAGGACAGGGAGACGCAGTTCCCTGTGGCGCCTCAGAACCAGGTGTACGAGTACATCCTCTTCAGGGGTTCGGACATCAAGGACATTCGGGTGGTCACCAATGTCAACAACATTCCCAATGACCCGGCAATCGTGCAGGTAATTAAATACACACTTCAAACAAAATTTTTATACACGTAAATTTATTATACTTTGATTGCGTGTTTTAAAAAACAAAACAAAAAACATATATATACATGTATACTCTGTATATATACTCTGTATATATTGATAAGGTGAGTGAAAAAAAAGTGCATTTATCAACGGATTTATCTTTGCCCAATATTCAAAATACAAAGGTCTCTTATAATCACTTAATTGCTTCAATAAAAAGAATAAGAAAAACCGTAAATATCAATTCACTTTAACTTAACTCCAATTCAATTTAACTAAAATTTAAATAATTTTAACTTCAACTCCACTTCGCGCGGACTGTTCGTACGTAAGTACCGTCTCTTGTGCACGTTTCCAGAAGTCACTGAAAGATTGCTTAATTCAAAGATTATTTCACTATACACGATATAAAAAAAATAAATAAATGTAAAGTACAAATTTTAACATTCTCCTCAACGAACTATTTTCACAATTTCGAGTAGTAATTCTTCGTACTCTAAATTCAAAGTAAATTTTGAATTCTTTTTGCTACATTCAATATTCGTTCCTAAAAAATTATTTTCCGTACGTTCATAAATAAATAAAAATATTTTTATAAACATTTTGTTTCTTTACGATGACGAAAGTGATGAAATTTTTGTCGTTCCTATCGCAGATGACGGTGCAGCCGTCGATGGGGCAGCAGCCCTACCAGCACCAATCGGGCTACGGTCATCCGATAATGGGTCAGATGGGACCGATGGCACACATGGGCGGACAGTACAATGCCCCGTACGGCATGGCGATGGGTGCGATGGGACCGGTAATGGGTATGCCCGGAGGCGCGAGAGACCCTCGCGGGCCTATGAACAAACCGCCAAGTGAGTTGAGCTCGGGACATGCCGAACCCAACGTCATCACAATCCCAAACACTCTGCCGACGGCGAACGTAAAGCCGTTGACAAAAGACCAATCTCTGGAAGATGGTAAACTGTTTTTGCTATGAGCTTCTCTGCCATGCTTGACGCTGCTGCTCTTTTCCTTCCTCCTTGGCTTTTTCCACTTTTTTTTTTTTACGCATGATGTTTACTCGATGCCTGACCACCGACGAAAGGTTTGACTCAACATTCATAAATCACACGCTCTTTTCTTTTCACACCGCCAATCTTTATCCTCGAGGTTGCTTCCTCGCAATTTCGATTTCACGCTCTTTTTTTCTTCCGCACGAAACGACGCATGCGTGTTGCAAAAAAAAAAAGAAACGCATCATTTTTTTTTTTTGTGTTTTGATCAGGAATGCTTTGCTACCGCTAGAATAATTAATATTACGATACATTCCGTTAAATTAGATTTATGTTTGTTGATTTTCACGTGTAAGTAAGAACTGTGAACACGGGCGAAAAATATCTCGCTGCGGGTTAAGCGAGTATCGACGCTGTGTGTACCAGCTGGAATAGCAAGAACAGTTTAGTAAATCGAGTTTAGTCGAGTCCTCGAGTTTTCTCGAGGTCTCGTCTCTCGCATAAGCGTGCCTTTGGCTTTGGCTTTGGCTGTCTCTCGAATTTGTTCGATCGGGTTATAAAATTTTTTTCTGCGAATTGTCCGATGGAAATTTAATTCAACGTTTGCGTTGAATTAAATTTATTTCGACGCGCGTTACCAGCTGGAATAGCAACAACAGTTTAATAACATGGTGGCCGCGGTCGGGGAAAACCGGGAAAAGTCAGAATAAAGAAAACTTGGTCAGGGAATCCGGAAAAATTAGTGAATTTGAAAATTGGTGAGGGAAAAAGTAAATTGTCCCCGAACATTCTATAAAAAAATTAAAAGTACACAAAAGGAAGCCTTGAAAAAAAATTGAGAAAATGTTGATAAAAACAATGTTAAACATTAATACAATAAATAGCCATTTTCATTTGCATTATTCATTTTTTTAGATAGAAGTCGTTAGAAGTTTTGTCAAGGACAATTTGTAATTGGTCAGTGAAAAAGTAAATAGTCGCCGAACCTTCTATCAATAAATAAAAAGTGCATAAGGAAGCCATGAAAAAAATAGAGACAATTTCAAAAAATAGAGAAAAAAAAGCTGAAACATTAATACAATAATTAGGTACTTTCATTTCCATCATTAATAAAAAAAAATAAAAGTCGTTAGAAGTTTCATCAGGTAAAATTTTTAATTGAACAAGGAAGAGTAAGGTAATTTTTTTTTCGGGGGAAAAACGGCCACCATGAGTAAGTACTCGAGTACTCGAGTACTCGGGAGCGGATTTTTCTCGAGTTCTTGTCGTTCGCATTAGTGTCTTTGGCTGACTGTCTCTAGCTTGCTCGGTCGGGTTGTAAAACGTTGTATTGCGAATTGCCGGATGGATGTTTAATTCGACGTTTGCGAATCTCAATCTCTCCCAGGCGTGCTGGATCTGATAAGCGGAGGTTCGCGCTCGACAACGCCGACCTCCTCGTTGCTCGCGAGAAAGAGCCCGACTATGGATCAGGGCATTCAGGTCGGACATCAGCAACAGCAGCAGCAACAGCAGCAACAACAACAGCAGCAACAACAGCAGCAGCAGCAGCAGCAGCAACAACAACACTCCCAGCATCCTCAACATCCGCCGCATTCCCAGCATCAGCAGTCGAACAATATCATCACGAAATTCGGAGAACAAACCGGCAACAGGACCGTTCAGCCTCCTCGTCGCGGACGCGAAGGGTAATTTAAGATCCTCAAATTATCGAACTCTCATCTATGGTTAATTTGAAGAGTTAAAAAATTATATATTCTGTTTTTATTTTTCAATAACTTTGATCGGGACTGATTTTTCGTGACCGATTCGGAAATTATCCGGCTCGTCTTATACTTAACTTGAAGAGACTAAAAAAGAATAATTTATTTTTATTTTTCAATAATTCTGATTGATGCTCATTTTTCATGTTCGATTCGGAAATTATCCGGCTCGTCTTATACTTAACTTGAAGAGACTAAAAAGGAATAATTTATTTTTATTTTTCAATAATTTTGATTGATGCTAATTTTTCGTGTTCGATTCGGAAATTATCGGAGTCTCATCTATGTTTAATTCGAAGAGTTAAAAAAAAAAATTTATCTTTTCTATACTTTTGATAGGTACTAATTTTTTTTTCTTCGATCCGGAAATTATCGGATTCTAAATTAAGTATGGATTATACTTAATTTGAAGAGTACAAAACAAATTAATTTCAATTTTTCAACAATTGCGATTGGTACTAATTGTTTGTGTTCGATTTACAAGCAGTCCGGGAAGCGGCAGAACCGGGCGGGGTATGGGCCAGTACACCGAGAGAAAGCACGAAGCCATGAAGCAGGACGGTCAAATGCACGAGCAGGTGCATCCTCAAGGCCTCCACGGTCCCGCTGGTCGTGGTCAACGCGGTGGCTGGATCGCTCGTGGCCTCAACATGCGCGGACGTGGCAGCAGAGGTCGCGGTGTATTCCGTACCAATCAGCCGGGCAATGCAGGCGCCAAGCCCAAGAATACTCTCAAGTTCGATAACGACTACGACTTCGAGCAGGCGAACACCGAGTTCGAGGAACTCAGGTAAATAAAAAAAAATAAGTCGTCTTATTTTTATTTTCTATTTTCAACTTACTTTTTTTTTGTTTCGACGGGAAACCCTTCTACAAAAAAATAAATAATTTATAGTCTATTAAATTTCGTATAATATAGTATAATTCGCACTCTATAATTAACATTCTAACGAGATCATTAAGTCTTTCTTTTTCTACATTTTTTTTCATTATTGCATATCAAACTTTTGTTATCGAACGTTGAATTATTTTTTATTCGACGGGGCATGATTTGTGCCGGATTCGTTTCAATGATTATTTTGAAACGGCGAATGTGGATATCATGCCAGATAAACTCGATACGATTTTAAAGCCGTCACCGCAGCTGTCCAAGTGTTCGGCTTACGCATCGTACCAACATTTTTTTTACAATTGAATCGGACGTTAATATTTACCGTAGCTTTTATTGAAAAAAAAAAAAAAAAATACTCA
>JAPYZC010010857.1:0-11511 GCA_030522665.1 Ichneumoninae sp. A BG-2022a
GAAATGATATTGCTGACATATATCACTTTGCAAATATCACATTACACTGCGGTGATTGGGTTAGAACTGTAGAACCGTAGAATTCAATTCGTTTCTTAAACTCTTTTTGCAATTGGGAGTTTTTTCATTTTAGTAACATTTTTTTCATCCTTTTTAAAGTACAATTAATAGTATAACTAACACGTGAATACACTAAGATTATAAATAAATAAAAACTAATAACCATTTTTAAAAGCACGAATAAATAACTTATATATATATATAACAAATTAGCATAGACGCAGCTCGACACGTATTCGAGGTTACTACACGTTGAATGAATTCAATGCACTGTAGAATAGCACCCAGCTGCAGCATTTTTATAGCAGACGACAAATAATCGCAAAGGCAATAGTAGATAATGGCGGGCGTCTGTCGATATTTCTGAATAGGGTTTTGGCCCGTTTTTTCGAAGTTAATTATCTCTGCCATTTCACATTTATTTTTCTTATTCCTTTGCTACGAACACCAAATGTGCCAAATTCTGTCAAGAGACGTTGCGCCATTCCGACAAACACTGGACTCAACGAAAACAGCAAAATCGGGGGGCCTCCGTCAAACGCATAACTCCCGTCTTTTTGCCCTAGTGGGCAGTCGGGAGTTGAAACAAGATTTTAGTAGGTGAATCGCAAGGGTGAACGTGGCCGAGTGGATCGGAGCGCGACTCACACGCAGTAGGCCCGGATTCGATTCCCGGCAAGCACCAAGAATTTTCTGCGGTGTTTTTTTCTGCGACAAAGTAGTTCGGAACCCACTATAGTAAGTAGGTCCAGAGAAAACCAGTGCCTCGGTATGGGAAACCGTAAGGCTGGAAAGTGTCACGGGTTCGATTTTCGAGACTGAAGTCCCGTGGGTGAAAGGAAAACGGACGAGGACGTAGTTTCGGAGATAGGACGTACGAACTACAACTATATCCGTATGTCCGAGACTACTGACACCTGAGGAGACGCGAGGAAGTTCCGGACCCAAGAATCGAACCGGTGACAACGGATAAGGAAGGAGGAAAGAGAGAAGTGAAGGAGCCCGTAACCCTTAGGGGATCGTTGTAACCACACAATACCCAATCGCCCAATACCCAATAGACGCTCCATAGCGTATAACACCGGGAGCTCAGTATCGGTTACAAACGGACGCTAGCGATCGCGGCATCAGCGGCATTTTATACCATATGGGTGAAAAAAGATTTCATGATGTGATCGGAATTGTTAGCAGGAGCCTCACAAAACCGGAAGGAAACTACACGACGACGGAAAAAGAATTGTTGGCGATAGTGTATACGATTACCAAATTCGGAGTATACTTAATGGGAATATATTTTGTAACTGTAACCAATCATTTAATTGATGTATAAAGCACATAGTCGAGATCTTGATGACTTAAGGTAGCGCAATGACTGACGCCGCCTAAGTTTGAGAGGAATAAAAGAGAATTACAAACACTTCTCGATCGGATAAAAATCCGAAAAAAATCAAGCATATGGACCATAATAATGATCCCAAAATGTTATTCGTTTTCTTTATGGTAAAATTTGTTTAAAATCGTAATTTTCAAGTATTAGATAAAATTCTGAAAAGAATTCATACGTATTCCGAAAAATTAAGAAATCATTTTCGTAAAAAAAAAATTGGTAATTTGTTGCACAATTTTTTTTCAGTAATTTGTTATGAGCATTCTGAAATTATTATTATGCAGCACCTTTTATATGATAGAATTTTTTCAGATTTTTTTCTCATCGAGAAGTGTTTGTAATCTTTGTCCTTTTTCTCTCGAACTTAGGCGGCGTCAGTCATTGTGCTAGTACTACCTTAAAATACGTGATAACGGCGAGAATAATTTAGACGTTCTTTTCTCTTATCTCGCATTATTTTCTATTATTTTTTAAAACCGATGAATATTTCGTATGTGAATATTGAAATTCTCACAGGCACTCGCAGTATTAAAAAAGGGCGATCGTCCGAGAATCTACTATCGGCATAGAATGTTGTCGGATGCAAAATTTTGATATTTTATATTTATTTATACTGAGAGTGTACACAACGATGGGTATTTAAATGTTGCGTTCCAACGAGCTCTTTTTGTCTTTACTTAGGGGCGCTCGAGGCTATGCGGATATTTTTCATTTGGAAGTAAAAAGTTAACCTGGGTCAGTGCGAGGCAAAATGGACCAGTGTTCACCATTCGCCATGATAGTTTTTTATTTTCTTTGCCGTGAAAAATTGGTAGAAATTATTCGTTTTGACCCGCTCTCCCCTGTTTAGAAGGAGACATTGTCCCTGTAATGGACACTGAAAAAAAATATCACAGACTAAACTAAAAATCGCTTGCGGGCTGGCAAAGAAAAAAAAATTTCAATTCCGCTTTCAATTCTTACAATTTCATGCGAAATTGAAGCGATAACGTGTGACATTGACAATCTTGCCGTCGTTGTTTCAACATCATATGGAACTGTGGAATTGAAATAACGTTTTTTCGTCGCACCCAGAAAACAATTTATTCGACCGTTTATTAAGATTAAATAAAATATTTATTTGAATTAAGTAACTATTTACTTAATTAAAATAAATATTTACTTAATTAAAATAAATATTTACTTAATTGAAATAAATATTTATTTAAATAAAATAAATATTTTATTTAATCTTAATAAACGGTGGCCGTCAACAAAAATTTTTTCTGGGTGCGGCAGCGCGAAAGCGATATTTTTTTTCGCGGAGAATTCACCCCTCTCGATGGTAGGACACATTTTCTTTCATTCCCGACCGTTTTTCGATTCATTAATACACGAGTTACAATACCGGTTGCACCGAAGCGTGTTGATGACGGAATTTACATTGTTACAATGTCCCCTGAATAGACGCACGAAGCATCACGCGCCACGTGGGATTTTGTTAGCAGATCGTGGGTGTGACATCGGCTTTGAGCGACATTGGAGTGAGTGAACCAAGTGAACCATGACTAACCGGCATGTAACGACCGGCCAGTCCCACCCCACCGGTTCCACGGTTCCTCACCCATTCGAATTGGTTTACGACTTTTCGACCATTATCACTTCGAAGAACTTTTATCTTGTTCCCAGTTTGTTTCTCTATGAGCCTTTCAAATTCGAGGTACTTCGAGAAGACGTCACATTTATGCTGTTGTAACGGCTCTGCATTGCATATAAGAGGACGAATCTAATAAGAGAAGCATATAGGTGACATTAGCGCAGTTATATAGCTGCATGGGGTTTTTTCCTTCCCAAAGTATTTTTTTTCCCCGCCGCAACATCTTGCGCCTATCAGTGCGCAACTTCATTTCTTGTATCACACGACCCTACACCCCGTTACGGAACCTGATCCGGAAAGCATTCCTATGGAACATATCTGATTTGAAAGCGAGTTCTACAAGCTGGTAGACATGCTTGCAGATAACTTAGATCTAAGATTGGCTTTTGTTGAAAGTTTATTGTAGCCATTGAAACATTACTGTGCCTTGTATAAAAACAATAAACATCTCTTAAAAAAAAAAAAAAAAACATTAGCGCAGTGGTTAGCGCTCTTACTCAGTAACCGATTAATCTGGGTTCGAAACTCGGTGATCACCGTATGTTTTCTCTCTTCGATACTTCGCCCGTCCATCTGCAATACTAATATCTACAAGTCCCCAAACTCTCCGCTCGATCATTACACTGTACAATAAAATAGGTGAATACGATGTGCAATCGTTTTTGAGAAAAATTCAATAATCAGCGCCACCAAGTGATGTATTCGTTATCTTTCCACATATGTCGGAAGTAATTCGCCAGGCTGTTTGGGTCAAAACAGAAATGCAATAACAAACGGGGCGAAATGGCCCAGTCTTCACCACTCATGATTATACTTTTTCATCATTTTGTTTTCCGTGAAAATTTTCTGACATCGTCCATGTCAGGGAATTCGCCCACTCTCGATTGCAGGGCCTTAGATTGATACGAGCACGAGCTGCAATATCGGCCACACCTGAGCGTGTCGATGACGGCGTTTACATCGTTACAATGCCCCCTGACTAGATGTACGGAGCTTCACGCACGTCGTGGGATTTCGTTAGCAGACCGTGGGTGTAACATCGGATCGGCTCTATATTGGAGTGGAGTTTGACCAAGTGAACCAGGTCTGGCCGGGCTGTAACGAACGGCCATTTCAAGCCCACCTGGGCAACTGCTTCGTCGCTTATCGTCCACCGAGGTGACGAACAGATTTCCATTCGAATTGATCGTTTACGAATTCTCGACCATTATCACTTCGTAAAACTTTTATCTTGTTCCCAGTTTGATTCTCTATGAGCCTTTCGAATTAGAGGAACTTCGAGAAGACGTCACGTTTATATGCTTTATAAAGTATGTAGGGTGAAAGTGGTGAATATGGCCCACCTCGATTAACACGTAAATCAATGATATATGGACCGAGCCATATTCCCCACTTTTAACCTAAATACGATGTGCAATCGTGTTTAAAAAGAATGAAGTAATCAGTCACCAAGTGATGTATTCGTTATCCTTCCACATACCCTAGCAGGTTGACGGACGGCTGCGTTTAGGGAAAAAACTGAAAAACGGACACGTCCGGTGGGGAACGAAACGGACCACAAAAACGGTAAAACGGACCGTACGTTTGGATTGGTCCTTCTTCGGTTGCGGAAACCGAGGAAGAACCGAACGTTTTTTATAAAAATGTTTGGCTAGGTTTTTAAATTTTGGGGACCTGACATCAGCCCGACGGTAATTTCTGCTCGGGTTGGTCCTTGTTCGGTTGCGGTAACCGGAAACTGACCAAAGCAAATTTTTCGAAAAAAACGTTCGCTTCGTTTTCGGTTTCCGCGACAGAAAAAAAGACCAAATCTCAACAAAAAATGTACAGTCCGTTTTGTCGTTTTTTACGGTCCGTTTCGTTCCCCAACGGACGTGTCCGTTTTTCGGTCCGTTTGCGGTCCATCAATTTGCTAGGGTACGTCGGAAGTAATTCGCCAGGCTGTTTAGCTCGAAACAGAAATGCAATATCAAACGGGGCGAAATGGACCAGTCTTCACCGTTCATGATTATACTTTTGCATCATTTTATTTTCCGTGAAAATGTTTCGCTTTGGCTCGCTCTCGCCTGCTGATACGGAGGTATTGTCCATTTCAGTGAGTTCGCCCACTCTCGATTGCAGGGCCTCAGATTCATTCATCCGCGAGCTGCAATATCGGTGACACCCGAGCGTGTCGATGACGGCATTTACATCGTTACAAAGTCCCCTGAATAGATGGTTCGCGGAGCGCGAACATCCATCGGCTCTGCTCTATATTGGAGTGGATTTTGGCCAACTGAACCGGGTCTGGCCGGGCTGTAATGACCGGCCATTCCAACCCCACCTGGGCATCTGCTTCGTCGCTCATCCTCCACCGAGGCGACGAACGGATGACATTTGAAGCGTTCGAATCCACAAGCGCGTTCACCGATGACACCAAAATGTAACAATGACTCCTGCATTTCGCGTAGAATTTCAAATCGCTATCGGCACGTGGTCAAACAAAACGAAAACGGATTTTATCGAGCTATTCCTCTTCACGATTCACCGCTGCGGGATTTATAAATATGCAACGAATAAAAATGTATATTCATAGAAGAGCGCATAAAATAGAAGTTGTAAAAAAGGCAAGCAAATCTATCGGTTGAGAATTTCGCGAGATATCGGAAGGTAGCGGGTCAAAACGGACCCATATTCTCGATTCGTGATTGGACGTTTTCTTTGGGCCGCGAAGAGTTTGCAAAAGCGGTCCGTTTTGCGCCCCTCGCCTTCCTGCGCGATTTATTCAAATCTAAGCGCCGTATATTTCAATAGTATAAAAATTTACTGCGAGTTTATGGAATCGAACGTCCCGTGGTGATTCGTATTCTTACGCTCTGTCGTGCATGCCAGATTGAATATTAGATTCGCGACGCCGACGGAGCCGGTACACGAATATAGGATACGGAGGATGGAGAGGTCGCGTTATTCCATCGTTCGAATTTATAATTTAAAGCTTGGCTCGGTCGCTTCGGCACCTTCCCGGTGCGAAAGTAATTTAATACGAACGTTAGAGAACGGGATGGAAGGACCCACGAAAATAGCACTCGGGGGGCGTTCGAGTGCACCGAATGATCGACCCATCGAACGGAGACGTAAACATTTTTTATGACATTTTTTTTCGTGAAAAAAAATTAGATTTTAATGTCAAAATACTTAAAATAGTCTAAAACGTCGAGAAATACGATTTTCAGCTAGCGTCCGGATGTAGGGGAGACCGGGGCAAAATGGTACAGCGGGCAAAACGGGACAGTGAGGGCAAAACTCAATTTTCCAATAATTTTTCGATGCTCCATTTTGTCCCAACGACACATCCGGATTTTGAAACCCGTTTTGCCCCACCTACCACCATCGCCACCATCCACAAGTGATTGGAGAATTGCGTTTTGTCTCATTATCCCGTTTTGCCCCGGTGTGCCATTTTGCCCCGCTCTCCCCTATGTGTGTGTGTGTGTGTGTGTGTGTGTATATGTGTGTGTGTGTGACAGAGTTGCATCGTTTAAAATGACTATAACTCGGAAATGGCTTGAGACAGCGAGTTGAAATTTGGTACACTAGTAGAGCGATCACGTCGCTTCGTTCAATGCTATTTTCGTGAACATTGAGGCCCAACTGGCGATTTTCAATTTTTTGAAAATTCTCTGCGGTCGCTCTAAATTTTTTTTCTAAATATAATTAAATAACCACTTCGTATTACCGAATCGAAGGAAATTCGCTGAGAAGATAGAAAGATCAGTGACCAAACAGGTACCGCGGAGGTGCCAAAAAACGGCGCGAGTCTAAGTGCAATCATTAGCAGGTTAATATTAGCCTTTCCTCTTGCGCATCGAAGTCGGTATATTTTTGGTCGCACACGTCGATTAAATGTCGTATCACTGTGGGCCGAGTGTCGAGAGACGAGCGAGCTTGGACAGAATTTCTTTTAAATTTATTTTATTAAATTTTTTTACCTCGGTCGGAATTCCAATGAAGGTGACCAGAAGATCGGCTAGCGACAGGTGGCAGATCATCAGCGATATTCGAGATTTCCGATATCTTCCGCGGGACAGGGTGACAAAGACCGTGAGATTGCCGATTGCCGCGACGAGGAAGCATATGCAGTAGACGATTATAACGCTCAGCGTTTGACTCGTGAAGAGCATTTCCGGCGACATAGTCGCATTCTTCACCCTGTACCGGTCGCTCGTGTTCGCGACGAATCTGCGAACGACACAACATCTCGAAATCGGTTCGGCTCCGCGGTAAAAAGAAAAAAATATACATATGCATAATATTTTTTAATATATTAAAAATATATTGAAAATATATTGAAAATATATTGAAAATATATTGAAAATGAATCTCCACGAAATTTTTCATAAAAAAATTTTTTATCAAATTTTTTTTTTAACGAAATAAAAAATAGCATCGGTCATCCGGGACACTCACTCTTCGTTTTCATCGTCCATCATTCGCAATTCCGGACTCTGCGTATCCATCGTCCCTTTCATCCCTTCTCTCGTTGCCCGATGGATTCCTCTCAAGCGAAGTGCACTAAACTTTTATCAGCGAATTGCCATCGTTCGATGAACTCTTCGCGTCAAATTTGGTCGCAGCCGGTTGAAAAATCGAACTCGCGGAGAAATATTTTATTCTTCGTTTTATCGTGATTCGTGACGCGACGTGAGTGCTCGGTAGATATTTGAAATATGTGCGTTAAATATAGGTACATCCGGTTTCGCCATGCCAATGGGTGGCGATTACCGGCGTGTCACGACGATTCTCATTACCAGCGACATGCTCGAAATAACACTTGGGCATTAGAGGTGAATTAAAAATATCGAGGACTAACAA
Source organism: Ichneumoninae sp. A BG-2022a (assembly GCA_030522665.1). Classification (NCBI taxonomy): domain Eukaryota; kingdom Metazoa; phylum Arthropoda; class Insecta; order Hymenoptera; family Ichneumonidae; species Ichneumoninae sp. A BG-2022a. Next base: position 7,935 of record JAPYZC010010857.1, read on the forward strand.
TCCCACCACCAAAATTACCAATTAATTCACCGATTAAAGTTCCCTTTGGCGATGCCAACGACGCGCCAGGGCTAATCGACAACATTAATCCGTGGCACATTACTTCCACCCTCTGTAATACAAGAACTCCCTGCACCTTACACGGTAATCAATGTTTCCGCACTTTTTATTTTCGTCACATTTCTATGCCACTATATTTATTTATTTATTTATTTATTTATTTATTTATTTATGTATTTATGTATATATTTATCTATTTATTTATGTATTTATTTATTTATTTATTTATTTGTTTATTTATTTATTTATTATTATATCCTGAAGCTTCGACAACGACTTCATATCGCTGATAAGAAAGGGTTCACAAGAGAGTCGAACGGAACTCGGGTGTGTCGTCATTACGTCCTTCCGGTAATTCACTGAAACGTAATCCCCAATGACTCGAACGTCTCGTCTGAGTTTAAAACATTTACGTGTTCGGAGGAGTATACAAGTTCCGCGCTTCGCAAAGTTCGCGCGAGAAATGCGGAAGAGCCGTGTCCCCGTGAGCGGCACGATTCGTAGCCGCAGCACCACCGGCGCCGAATCTCGACGTCTCGATTACGCAAGCTCGAAGCTCATCCCTACGTGTCCTCTCGTACGGATGGACGGAGGCTGGAAGAGGGCAGACGAAAGCTCTTTCCTCGACACTCTCATGGCTGCACCGGCAGTTCCCATTTACGCGATCACAATGAACTCTGTCGAAAAATAAATAATCTACATCTTCTACATAATAATAATGTCCGTGTCAATTGGACACTCACACCGATACTCGCAGATGCGCAGACACACCCAGATACTCACAGATACACACAAATACTCACAGATACACAAACACTCACAGATACACAAATAGTCACAGATTCACACAAATACACACGTATACTCGCAAATACTCACACGGATACTCACACGGATACTCACACGGATACTCACACGGATACTCACACAGATACTCACTCGGTTGCTCACATGGTTGCTCACACGGTTGCTCACACGGTACTCACACGGTTACTCACACAAACTTACTCACACACACTTACTCACACACACGTACTCACACACACTTACTCACACACACTTACTCACACACACTTACTCACACACACTTACTCACACACACTTACTCACACACACTTACTCACACACTACTCGCACAGTTACTCGTACAGTTACTCGCCCAGTTACTCGCACAGTTACTCACACAGTTACGCACGCAGTTACTCGCACAGTACTCACACAGTTACTCACACAGTTACTCACACAGTTACTCACACAGTTACTCACACAGTTACTCACACAGTTACTCGCTCAGTTACTCACACAGTTACTCACACAGTTACTCACACAGTTATTCACACAGTTATTCACACAGTTACTCGCTCAGTTACTCACACAGTTACTCGCTCAGTTACTCACACAGTTACTCGCTCAGTTACTCGCTCAGGTACTCACACAGTTACTCGCTCAGTTACTCGCTCAGTTATTCACACAGTTACTCGCTCAGTTACTCACACAATTATTCACACAGTTACTCGCTCAGTTAGTCACACAGTTACTCACACAGTTACTCACACAGTTATTCACACAGTTACTCGCTCAGTTACTCGCTCAGTTACTCGCTCAGTTACTCGCTCAGTTACTCACACAGTTACTCGCTCAGTTACTCGCTCAGGTACTCACACAGTTACTCGCTCAGTTACTTACACAGTTACTCGCTCAGTTACTCACACAGTTATTCACACAGTTACTCGCTCAGTTACTCACACAGTTATTCCGAGCCAACATAACCGTTATGTATAAATAAATAAAAAAAAGAAACATGTGGCTTCGATCCTCTACGTCCCGCAGGGCTCAGGATATAAATTTGAATTTATCGTACCCGCCGTTCGCGTTTCCCATGTATCGTTTCTTATTACGATGCGACCCCCCCCCCCCCGGCCGCCCATCCGCCGTCATTTTTTTTTCAAGCGTATGGGATAAAAAGCAATTTCAATATATACCGTTACGTCCGTGAGCACGAATATAACGTGGGACGATTTTCTCATTTCCTCGGACTTCCGGATGTTATATATTTTGTGCAGCTGTATACTCGTTCCGTGGAAAAAAGATTTGAATTTATAAGAGTTCGATGTAACGATCTCCATCTCGAATATCAATTCGAACTTTAGATATGTATTTCTGAGCGAGGTAAAAGTGAAGCCCGGGGCAATACGGAGGGTATCTAATTTTTCGATTTTCCCGGAAAATGCAGAGACAGTTCAGCTTCCGCCATGACGAAGCCGAATAATTGCAGAAAATACACGCTCGCGCAAATGATTTTTTTTTACAAAAGTAAATGACACGGGGAGTCAACGTGAAAGTTTCGATTTTCGCTCTTTCACTTATTTTTTAAAAATTTCTAGGCAATTTTAATTAGTTGACCTAGATCCAACTTGGCCAAAATAGAAATGGAATTCTATAATAACGAAGCGCGTGGCACCGTACGCTTGTCTATCTGTCAACATCAGAACCCAATGCTCGACGTGTTGTTTTTCAAATTCCTGGAAAAACATGCCAGTGGCAGAGCACGTGCTGATTAAATGCGCTCACCTTGTCGGAGAAGTTCGGATATTGTACAATTATTTTATGATAAATAATCAACGCGGAAAACTGCCGAGCGACAATTTGCTTTAACCATAATTAATCGAGATTTTCGAGAGAAAAAAAAAACGAACAAAAAACATACAGTTATTATTTCCTAAATTTTATTCGGTATTATAGTATTCCTTCAAGACTCAATGTTAAAAAAAAAAATATCGAATTATATAAACCCGTGGCTGAAGGACTTAGGTCGATAGCCAATTGGCAATATATTTGTACTCTCATGACAAATTACACTATGTAAATGCTATGTAATTTTCGGAGAATCTTCGGTTAGTTTGCACAGGTCTATGCTGACATTGTACGAGCGAACACCAAGTATTTCGACTCCCTTTATGACTGTCGACTGCTTAGCGGAACTTGTATCGTTGACACAAGCTCGCTCTTGGACTTTCAGAACGTTATTGAGTTCAACGCTACTGTGCTCTCCGTTTATACTTATATTGAGAAAAACATCGTCGTCGCTGCTCGTCCCGTAGAATATTTTTCCCGAAGCTGCGCAGTGCAACACAGTGCAGGCCCAATTAGCGACAAGAGTCAAATCGCTCTTCGCGGTAGCCTCGGCAGTCATGGCGATCTCCTGAAAAATTAAATGACAGTCAATTAGATTAAATTAATTTTTGCTTCCTCATAGAGGAAGCTTTGTGATGAAGAAAAAAAATTGTCGAGTTTTTAATAAAAACGTGTTCAGAATGTTCCAAAACATCGAAAAATCATATTTAGAAAAAATGTCCGGATGTGCGTGTGCGTGTGCGTGTGCGAAAAATTCGAATGGCTATATTTCGGGAACGCTTCAACCGATCAGGCTGAAATTTTGCACACAGCTTGTGTGGTTAATAGTCAATGTTTCTGCCAAATTTCGTCCAAAAATGTTCAGTTTTTTTTTTGTACGCCA
>JAPYZC010010858.1:0-14044 GCA_030522665.1 Ichneumoninae sp. A BG-2022a
AATCTTTTTGTCGTTAATTCTCGTCCCACTAGTCCAAAAACCAAGTACTCCATTTCGTTTTCTACCTCTTCTTTCACTTCCAACGTTATTCTTTATTTTCTCCTTTTTTTCTTTATTTTTTTCACTCCCTTGCAACCTCAAGGCCTCGGAGACCCCGGTCTTTCTCACGCTGGCCCTCTCTTCCACTCTACCTCTTGCGGCACTTTCTTTTTCTTTTTTTTCTCTCTCGCTCGTACTCTCGCCGAGGCTCTATCGGTTTCTCTCGTCCATTTTCGCTCGGCTCTTTATGTATATCTATATATGAATCTCTTGCTCATCCAGCCCTCGAATTAAATTACATCGCGGAGGTAGGGCGAATCCGCTCAGGCACCAGCCTCATCGTCGTCGCAAGGACGCTCGTTTTTCCGGGACTCGAGTTCGTCCCTTTAACCATCCTCAGACTGTACATTCCCGGCCGTCGTGTAGCCGTCTCCAATTTCTTCCAAACTCGACGATCCACCAGGAGAAACTAATTCTCCCAGTGTTGACGCCCGCCTATACGCGGAGCATCCTTGTGTACGTGTCTTTCGCCCGCGCTTGCACAGACGTCACTCGCGATCCTCTTACCTTGCCACGTTTCTCGTCACAGAAAAATCTCGGTGTTTGTCGTCGCTTGTTAACGCCCGGTCAAAGCCGAAAAGCCAATTCCACGACGATAGGATCCAAGTGTCCGGACGGGGCGTGATATGTCGGCGATTCTCGAAATCGATCCTCTAAATCCATTTTCTCACTATTTCGACCCTCCGCTGGAGAGAAAATGTGACAAGGCCATCAGCGTTGGAGAACATAAAGTTTGTCGTGAAAAGAAAGTTTAAAAAAGCGGCAATGCCGGTAAATTTGATTGGACGCTTCGAGGTATGAATTACAAGATTTTAGAGCTTACTCGAGTAGAAATTCTCGCGCGTTACATCGCGCCATGATAAGGTCCTGAAAAGGGCCTGATAAGGCCTTATCAGGGCCCGATGTAACGCTTGAAAATTTTTACTCGGGTTAGTTATCGGGGAGTTTTCAAGAACTGACGTATTTTTTTTCCCCTCAAACACGGTGTTACATTACACGAAGTAAAGTCTCGTAGAAATAGAAATAAAGTGGCGTAGGAATGGAAATAAATTGTCGTTGAAGTAGAAATAAAGTTTCGTGGAAATAGAAATAGAGTTTATCGTCGAACGAAAAGAACCGTGAACGAAAAGTATGAATGCCGATAAATTTATTTGGACGCTTCAAGATATGAACTACACGATTGTCAGAGTTTATTTTTCGGGGAGTTTACGAGACCTGACGTTACCGAACGAAATTGGAAGTTCAAGTTTTTTTTTCTCCTTTCGAGTACCGTGTTATATTACAAGGGATAAGAAAGATGAAGAGGTAATTCTTTAACTCGCCCCGAGCCCGGCTAGGATAACGCGAGGAAGGGATCGCAATATTTCAGCCCCTCCGGGTGATGATTTATCTTTGCCGAAGGTTAAAAAACGGTGTAAAAAGGATAAGCGGAGCTCACGATGCACGACCCGCTTTTTTTACCAGCGTCGCAATAAATGTTTCGTTTTTCGCTCGATCGAGGCCGATCATTGCTGTCGGATCAATCACCATTTTTTCCCCTCTTTCTCCAAATTAATGGATGATCGAAACAAAAAAGTTACTCGAAGATACAAATCGGCTGATGCCGGAGAGACTGCGAAGAAATTTCAATTTCATTATCGCCCGGCTCAAGGGATAACCGCGATAATGAACGAGGATTAGTCCTCGCCGAAACTTGAGCCTCGAAAATAAATTGTTGATCGCACGAACGGATGAGGAAGTTTGACGACGAACGAAGCGCTGCTATCACTCAAGCGAAATCTCGGAGAGCGACCGGGCTTCCGAAAAAAAAAGAAAAAACGATGGACGATTTACAGTTTCCGAGGATTCTTTTTTATCGCTATCGTTAAACAGCTTTTTTTTATTCTTCATATTTTTTATGTGCGTTGCATGCTACGCCCTGCGCCGTTCGGGAGATTACAGTAGCTCACAATTTTCCGTGATTTTACCCAGCTGACCGAGGACATAATCCTTCGCGTACCTTGGCTCGTAAAATTGCCTGCGGCGTCCCCATATATCGTCCTGTTGCGTGATCAAAATAGACGATCGCTGTCTGTTTTATTGTCATTGCCGAAGGAGCGCGGAATTCCAGAGATAGGACTTTTCCCTTCGGCTTCGTCTTTAAAACGCTACGGTCGGTTCTTAATAATAAAGAAGACTACACATTTTTGTATGAAACAGATGAATCGTCGTAAAACCCGGAAGACCATACGCGTCTTAGGGTTAATTCTGCAGCTTCGCATTGTCGCTGGTCCGTCTCCGATGGTCCTGGCTCTTAAATAACTTGGGGCTCTTAACAGCCTCAACTTCCGAGGATCACATTTGAGGGTCGTAGTTATATAGCAGTAATTTACCGTGGCGTACAGTGTACGAAAAAGCTTTTCATCTTCCCCTCTGGCTTTTTATGCCAAGCTTCGCAGCTCCATTTATCTTTCGGGCTAATGTCATAAAACCCGACACTCGAAAAGAGGAGTTAATAGGGTCCTGGTCGCCATGGGGTTTGACACCGTTTCATCTGGCACTGTTTTATCGAGACGCTTTGACGATTTTTTTTTCGTCCCACTCTCGGTGGTAAGAAACCGCTGTAAGGATTCGCGAAAAAGCTAATTGATCGTTTCTCTCGGGCCACCTTGACATGTAGATCATTTTTTTTAATCACTTTTATAGCGTTACCGCAGCTATAGCCGGGGAAAATTTGCGACGAAAAAAATTGAGGGTATAAATCCATCAAACGTGGAGTAGATCGATTGGTGAGATAAACCGCTGACACATATTGTATTCTCCATTTCGGCACCGGACGGCCAATCAGAGATACGGGTGTTTTGGGGGTATGACACTCAGAAAAAAAAATTGTCGGGTTAACCCAATTCGCGGTCAGATACGTTCAAAGCTGTTATTTGGTTGAAGAACTACATCATTCTTTTGTTGAACGATTATTCGCTTCAGCCGATTCAAAATATTTCGATTTAAATAAAAATTTGTATTGTACCAACTAAATAAAGCCTTTGAACGCAGGTGAACGAGACTTGGTTTAATCCAACCATTTTTTGTCTCATTGAAGTCATTTATTGTATGAAATTTCGGCAATTTATTTTAAAAATTATAATTATATAATACTAATAAATAAATAATAATACATTTTTTTTATTGGTCAATTTTCAAACACACGAAATACATAATATTGCACCCCTAGGACGACAATGTAACATCTTTTACGAGACTTCCATATAAGTTCTTATACTGTTGTTCCGAGGGTGCGATATAGTAAGATCCCCTAGAAGAAATTTTATAGCGTCAGGCGCGACCTGACGAGGACCTGACTATGTCCTTGTCAGGGTCTGATTAAATGCTCACAACTGACGTAACGCTTGCTACTAAGATACTAAACATCTGTCAGCAATTCATCCCTTAAAAGTGAGTCTTTTTTTTATTTCGCTGATATTAAACATACATCGTGGATCACGGGTCCATGCAAAAAAATCTACGTTTTTATGTGTTCTGGCATTTGATTAATTTCTTTTCGATTAGGTGTGCTGATCTTACTAATTAAGCGGCCAATACCGATTGGCTGCGAAAACTGGCTTAAAGATTTCGATCATTTCGATATATTCATCTCGATCAATCGAGTTTCATATCTTTTCTTAAGATAGGATTTAAGAGAGGAATTAGCACTTCAACCTCATTTTAACACTTCAATCGTAACATGCGTTCAATCATGAAAGGGTAAAAGTAGAATATTCATTAATTAACATTTAATTGTCACGCTTCGATTTTGCGTCACGATTAAAAGACGATGTCGTGGAGGGTGGATCGTCACGTGTTTACGTCGCAGGGGCGATAAGCCTCACTCAATGAATCGACACGATCGGGTCTTCAGTCAATCGGGATTTACGCCAACGTGGGAATCCGCAATGAATTCTGAAGGCGTTGCGTGCCACGGAGTGTCGGGAGACGATTGGGTGTCTCTTACGAGCAATTCACTCAGTCTACTGAAACCAGATAGGGATTGGGAAATTAGAAGTCTGATCGAAATCCTACGGACTAGCCGGTTCCTCGTTCGCCTAACGTTCGATCGGTCTCATCGAAGTTGCGACCCAGGCACGAAACGTCGCACGGAAGATCCATTCCACCCCGGCACTGCGTAGGTCGTCGTTACGACTCGTGCGTCACGAACGATCGTGACTGCTTGATTTCCAAGGTGGGTCGACGACCAATGGAAACTGCCCTTTCGATCAACCAGACGACCCAGCTTACATATCGATGGCCTAACGCCAGAAAGGAATGTAGGCTGCACTGACAAAAGAGCTCATTTAATGCTAACAAATATTTTGTTGGATTTGGCGAAGTAAATATTCGTTCATTGTTAAGAAACTTTTATTTTACACTGTAAAAAAAATTCACATGAAATGTAATGTACCAGACTGGAAGTTTTATGCAAAAACTGTTACAGTAAATTTCACGTACATTTGTGATGAAAAGTTAATGTTCAGTGCATTAAAAACATTGAAAATACTTTATGTTCAATAATTTAATTCAATTTTACTATAAACGTACTTTAATTTCAGTAAGAAAGTATATGAATTTTCCGTTACAATTCTATATTAAATTTACAATATTTGTTACAGTGTATTCAAGCCAAATAAAATGTAAATGATAAAAAAGGAACTGTTAAACCATTTGATCATAATAAAAATAAATTACTTGTTTCAACAAAAATTTTTTTATCAATAAATGAACATTTATTTCGCCATGTCCAAAAAAACATCTCGTAAGGTCAAACAAACGCTTTTCTCAGTGTACACGTCTTATACAGCTTTATGGCATTAAGCCATCGATGCGGTACGAACGAAAGTATATATACTTTCCTTCGACGATCGAACCCCAGTACTCTTTTTATGCCGATGTTTCGGCCGCGTTGCCATGCCAGCGGGTATTTTGTCAATACTCCCAAGATAAAACACGAGTCGTTATCCAGAAATAAAAGAAAGAAAACAAACGAAACGAAACAAACACGACATTGTACGCGACATCGTTCCTTATCGTCGATGATAAATCGTTATTAGCGAAGATTTCGTGAAAGATCAACGTGAAGCGGATATAGGTGCTATGCGGGTATGCCACCCCCCCCCCCCCCCCCCCCCCCCCCCCCCGCCCGATTTCCGGTGTGGAGCGTACACGGTCATCGTTTTACCCCTCGCCTCAATTATTTTTCATCACATTTTCACGCGGTTCTTGCGTTATGCACCCTCTCAGTGGCGTCGATTCCGTGAGCATCGATGGCCTCGGTTAATGCGAAACAAATAATAAAAATCCCTCGACCCCGACTGGAGGTAACTTGTACAGAATACGAAAGAAAAGAAAAACAAGGGAAAAAAGGAAAACAGCGAATCGTAAAGAAAGAGGGGTGACAAAGTTTTGGGGATGCAGAGCTCGGGTCTTGGGAAAAGGAGGGTGAAAAGTTGCCATTGGAGAATCCTCGCGTTTGTCGTCGACGGGCTCGGGATCCAAGGTGGCATCTACTTTCTTCAATATTGGAAAAGTACTTCCACCGAACTGTCTGTTTGACTTGCGACTGGGAGTAAACGGCGATGGATGCCGCCGCTGGATTTCCCCCGCTTGTACATCAATACCCAACGGGGCCCCGAATGTTCGGCCGGGTCAATCACCGGAAGTGAATGAAATAAGTTGTGCAAACGCTCGTGCGTCAAATTCGTGACAAATTTGTCATGTGTGCTTGTTCGCAAAAGATCCATCGAATTCACATATTCCGAAGTCGGACGACCGGGTCGTTCACCGGAAGTGAATGAAATAAGTTGGACAAGCACTCGTGCCAAATAAGTTGTCAAACTCGTGACAAATTTGACATCTGGGTGTGTTCACAAAATTCTCATCGAATTTGCGTATTCCGAAGTCGCACGAGCTTCGACAGTCCGGGAAGAGTGGAGTGGGAATTAACAAGGTGCATAGAAAACCGGCGCAGCTGAAGAGGGAACTGTCGAGAGTCCAATCACTGCAGCTATTTGCTGTGCACACAGTTATTCGAAGCCTTCGATAAGCACTTTCTTTTCACGGCAGGGCAATCTTTCACCCTACGCCGTGCAAATTCCATTCGATTTCTCACTTTATTTGTTTCTTTTTTTTAACCTAGTTCCCTTTGCTTTTTCATAAAGGACGTTTTATTTTGGTAAAAAAAATAGCTTCCTTTATGAAGAACCAAAATATTAGGATTTTAATGAAAACGTGTTTAGAATGTTCCAAAACGTCGACAAATCACATTTCGAGAAAATGTCCGAATGTGTGCGTGCGTGTTTTCATATCGCTTTCTCATATCGCTTTTGTTTGTTTTCATATCGCTTAAGGTTTCTTTATTCGCGAAGTTTCCTCCATGAGGAAGCCAAAAATATTTTCTCATAGAATAAACTTCACGAATAATAAAACATTATGCTAAAGCGATATGAGAATTTCAATTTACTACTTTTATGAGAAAGCTACACGAAAATTTCAATTTTTTTTCTTTCTTTTCACCGCACTGAGAAAAAAATTGGTTGGATGGCCCATGTGTTCACGGGCTACTTGTTTCAAACAAATTTTTATTTTGGCTAAAAATGCAGTTTGCTCGAAAATGATTCGATTCACGCGGCCCGAGGCGATCACAATTTTCGTTGCGCATATACAACTTTTTTTTTTCTCCGTGAGCGCTTCATATTTATCATAGCAGCTCACTGGTATGGAAAAGCCTACCGACAACTACGCAGTGCAACTTCGTAGCTCTCAGCGTTTGAAAATTGTATTCGATTTCGCCGTTTCTTTTAAATTTTTACCATTTTTTTTTCATTTATTTTTCAAACATTGCGCGCGTTACATTGGCCGTGTAAACTCACTAGTATGGAAAAGTCCGCCAACAACTACGTAGGTCCCGTAGCCCGGCCTTTGAAAATTTTTATTCGATTTCGTTGTTGCCTTTACAGTTCCAACCTTTTGTTTTTCTTTTTCATTTGTTTTCTAAACGTTACACTCCGTTTCGGGCTGTATGCGTACCAGCAAAAAAAATAAAATAAAAAGAAAAAAACTGATGGCACAAAGAACGCGAAAGAGCGAACCAGTTAAAAACATCGTCGTTGTGTTTCTCTCGCGGTGCTAACGCATCGGGAATATTTCACGGCGAGAGATCAGAGATGGATTCAACGGAGCTCAGTTTTCTGAACCGTGACATTCCCGCTTCGTTGCTTTCAGTAGCTTTTCCGGCCTATCGGATTACAACCCCTTGTCTTCCTCTTCCCGTCGCGACGCTCTCGAATTCTCCCGGAGCTTTCCTTCCACTAGCTGAGACGACACTCCGGCAATCCTGCGAAACCTCCGTGTTATCCCGCGGGCATGCAACACGTACAAGAAGTATGCTTCGCGTCATCCTTTACTTGTTTTAATTTTTTTATTTTTTTTACCACTCGGAAATTGTTCCGCCTGCCAGAAGAAGCCGTAATCATGTTTTTCATCAGTTAAGGTAATCCTTGCGAATAGTGTTCACTTCGGATAAGTTTCAGAGAAATGAGAGGGAAGTGCAAACACTTGTCGAAGGCATAAAAATTTGAATAAAATCTAGCCTATGCTGAAACGATTAATTTAGCATAATAATAATTTCAAAATGTCATCAACAAATTGATAAAAAATTTAATTGTTCAATAATTTTTCCAGAAACCTAACTTTTTTCAAATGAAAATGATTCGTTCATTTTTCCGAATACGCCTGAGTTTGTTCAGATTTTTAAATTCACTTTGAATTTAGTGACTACACATTTTTCCCACATAAAAAAATTCAAAGTGTATTCAAGAACCTGAAAAAATTCATCCGAATTCAGAAAAGTGAACGAATCATTTTCATAAAAAACAAAATTGGTTTTCCGGGAGATTTGTTGAACAATTTAATTTTTCATCAACTTGTTAATAACATTTTGGAATTATTATTATTACGCAAAATCAATCTTTTCAGCACCTTTAATACGCTTAATTCTATTCATATTTTTATACCATCCAGAGGTGTTTGCAATTCCCTGTCGTTTCACTGAAACTCATCCGAAATGAACACTATTCGCAAGGACCGCCTTAAATTCCCGTCCCTACAAAATGGGTCACGAATTCCCGTCCGGTTTTCGGTACGGTGAAAATGTTTGTTTCCCATCCGAGTTGCAAACATTTCTCGCGTTGTGCCGTAAGCTCATTAAGAGATGTATATCGTGCGAGGTGGTTTACCGATGCAATTAAGGGTCTCGCGAATAGTTTCGCGGGGAATTTTATCGATCGGTAGGATCGCGCCTACACAGCGGTTTGCCGCCTTCGGGTCTCCGGCGGGGCGGTTTTCTTTATCGTACACACTCGTGCCGGGTGGTGCGAGCGAGCGTGAAAAGTTCTCCGATCGGTCCGGCACCACTTGGCAGAGCCGCGAGAGAGAGAAACGGCGACAGGAGGGGAAAAAAAGAAAGACAGAGCGACGCCCGTTGGTTCGTGGCCGTCGGTGCTTTTCACGCTTGCGCGACTTCGTAGACCCCGAAGCCTCTCTCCGTGCTTTGGCGTCGGAGCGAGGGAGCCGTGCGACCCACGAGGCACGTGGAGTCGTCGCGTAACATCAGTACACGAAGTCTCGAGTCGCGCGCGCAAGCTTCGTTCCGTTTTATGACGAAAATATCCAAATAAACCGTCAATTCCGTCACATAGAATTTAGAATTAAAAAAAAAGCTAACAGGGCTGCGAAGAGAACAGATAGACAAATTGTTTAGAAACAAAATAAAATGAAAAATAAATAAAAATTAGACTTTGAGACGATTCGTCGCAGAATTCGAGATCTACCGAAAGCTGAAACTCCGAACAACCGCGGCCCGAGGAGACGAGTAATCGCGCGTAAAATCTCCGCAGATTTTTATTCTAACTCGCGGCACATTTCCCCACGGGAAATTCGACGCCAACTGATTTCACTCGGCGTCGCTCGGTGTCCCGTGCTCGTCGGCGAGTTGCGTAATTCCGGTGAAATTGCGAGGGGGGAAATAAGAGAATTCGACGCCACCGACGAGGGCGAGTGTGTGCTGTGTGGGTGTTTAGGGGAAAATAAAAGTAATTGAAGTACCAAGTAAGCGCGACGTCGCGCGGAGCCGCCGATCGTGGGTTATTTTATTCACGCCTCTGCCTTCTGAGTCGTGAGTAGAGGAACAATCTCCTTCCCGCCTCACTGGTCGGGAAAAAAAGACCTGTGTTTTTTTTAAAGCTTTGAACCAGCCGTTTGCCCGCCAGTCGCGAAAGATTTTTTTGACACGTTATTTTTTTGTCTTTGCGACATATAGGCCAACAGACGAAAACCCTGAACAGTTCGACGCGTTTTCGATTAAACTCGACGAAAATAAAATGAAAATGTCGAGATAGCTCTCTGAAAACGACCGTTGCAAAAAATCGTTTGGTTCGAATGGACAGCTTTTCTCTGGAGTGCAAAAAACTATATAGCCCGTTTATATGACGTATAAAGCTTCCTGCAAATCCTTCGTGCGGATATCACATCCGAGCTTTTCGCGCGGCCGGCTCTCCCGCGGCACGAAAATTGGATCGGATCAGTGCAATCAAGTGAATCGCACCCCTGGCTATAACTGCACGTCGCGAAAAAAAAAACTGTAGGCAAAAGGAATGCAGCGAGGGAGAAACGTCGAAAAAAAGGATTGGCTGAAATTCCTTCGCTATATCTGTAGGGTAGAGCGGGGCAAAATGGCATACGGGGGCAAAACGGGATAATGAGACAAAACGCAATTCTCCAATAACTTTGAGATGGTGGCAATGGTGGTGCGTGGGTCAAAATGGGTAGGGCAGAAATTATTGGAAAATTGAGTTTTGCCCTCACAGTCCCGTTTTGCCCCGCTGTGCCATTTTGCCCCGGTCTCCCCTGTGCACTGTACTATATGCGCATCGACTGCTAAGAGGCAGAAAGGCGTATCCGAAAATCGTTTTACATCTTGAACGGTGCAGGACAGGCCCGTCTGTTTCTCACCACTCGACGTGTCCCTCGCTCCATCGTTCCCGTCCTCTCTCGGGACCCTCGCTCGCAAGCCTCCTCAGCATTTTCTCGATCACCCCGAAGTCTCGTGAGCCGAACACGTCGTGCGACTTTCGCGCTTCCGCACCCGAAGATTGATAGACTCGGGCCTGAAAGTAACGCGATATTTATTGATGAGACAAAAAAACTCCCTCTAGCGATTACGAATGAAGGGGGTGGGGGGCGTGGGAAGGGGAAGACCGGAAGAGGACAAGAAACGAAAATGGGGAAAGAAAAGTACGAGCGTATGTTCTTCCCTCTTCGGGAGGATCGTTTCCGCGCGTCTCTCCGGACCACTCGATCCTCGACATTTTTTGCCGCTTGTCCCTCCGGCCGCGTCTCGCTGAGAGCCCCGCGAGAAAGGCGTGCCACGGAGGCTACGCCGTAGTTTCTTTTACATACCGAAGATTCCGGGCGCTGAATTTGAGATCGTAAGAAAATAAAGAGGGTAAAGTGCCGGGAATGTCGGGGCGGGTTTTGGTCCGCACAGTGGCAACTCTGCGGAGCGGAGACGGTTGGCTCTCGATGCAAATAAGCTCGAACTAGTTCAAACCACTTCACACGTGGGCGACGTCGCAGCTAAATCTTCGGTAACTCGGTAACGTGGATGGAGGACGAACGCGAGAGTTTAGATGGAAGCATGCACGTAGGTTTGCGGGCCTCGAGAGGGAAGTACACGGCGATACCGTAGTCGAATCGTACGTCCGTGGTCGACCGGAGGGGTTTTTTGAGAGGCCGAGATGACGGACAGAGGGAACCATTGTTAACGCGAACAATTCAACATCGGCGGGGTTCGAGGGTTTCACCAGATCTCTCGAGGTACTATCGACATACCGTCGATTTATCGGTTGGAATTCGGTACGGATATACGCGTGCCCACCAATTATTTCGTCTCGGTCGATTGATCGGCAATCGCGGGGGGGGGGGGAGGTTGGCACATCAGCCACGCTCGAGGATTGTTGGATGGTAGTTTCCGCACGTAGGCCCGGCTATCGGAAGCTCCCGTATGCCCCCCTCTGACCGGCACGCGATCGCCTCTATCCGATGTACCGAGGATTTGTACGAGCTCGTAACTTACACTGGGGAATAACTGTGCCGTCGCTCTCTTTCGGGAGTCTATTATCCGTCCGGATGAACCATGCTCGCACAACGGGCTCATCGACCTTTCGCGACACCGGCGAACGGCTGGTACCGATTCCTTGGCGTTTCGTTGAAGAAGTGAATTCGCGAGATATCGCGGCACATTTACATCTCTGCCACTCGTAACTCTACCAGATAACAACTCTGCCGTATTAGAACTCGAACGAAATCTCTGCCAGAGAGAAAAAATCTATACTAGAATCAAAATAAAACTCTGCCGGAATTACAAGAAAATTGTACCAGAATCAAAATAAAACTCTACCGAAATTACAATAAAATTCTACCGGAATTACAATAAAATTCTACCGGAATTACAATAAAACTCTACCTGAATTACAATAAAACTCTATCGGAATTACAATAAAATTCTACCGGAATTACAATAAAGCTCTACCAGAATTACAATAAAACTCTATCGGAATTACAATAAAATTCTATCGGAATACAGGCCTACCATCTAGCATTGTATTCCGGTAGTTTTACTTCAATTCCGGTAGAGTTTTATTTTGAATCTGGTAGAGTTTTTTTACTTTCTGGTAGAGACTTTGGTACAGTTCTAACACGGCAGAGTTATAATCTGGTAGAGATGTTTTCTGGTAGAGTTGTTATCTGGTAGAGTTGTGGGTGGTAGATATGTAAATGTGCTGATATCACAGGTCGCAGTGGTTTGTTTTTTACCCCAAACTTGGTCTGCTCGTTTTATTCTACAAACTGCGACGGGCGGAGTAAAACGAGAGAAAATTATAAAGTAACTTCAGGATGAGGGGATTTTTTTTTATTTTTTTTTGTACCATGTTGTAATTCCGCTCTTGGGTAGCTTTGATGGAAACTACGAAGGGCGGAATAATCGTCATTCGAATAACATTATTGCAGAGAGGCAATAAAAAGCCCATAGTAGCTCTCGAACGCACACGACGCCACTTTTCGACCAACAACCCTGTCGCCGCAATCTTCCTGGCAATAATGTAAATTAAATGCTCGTTCGTGACTGCCGCGTCTGCTGCGGACGATAGCTCCACGCTCATCCGCTCCGTCGAGGCGCAACATTACGGAACATTGAATCGCAATCGAGTAATGGTTGGACGATAAAGTATGAGTGACCGAAGTTTGAAGGGCGGTTCGGTGCACGGAAGAGGAGGCGGAAGGATAGGGCTGCCACCGCCTCCACCGCCCCCGCCACCTCCACCTTACCCGCATCACAAACTCTTCAAGAAATGCAAGAGTGCGACCTTTCAGTTGGACGGAGCGACTTACACCATAGGTAAACTTTTTTGATCTAATTAAATTTAAGATCACGTCGAATATACACAGTATAAAAGATTTCTTCATTTAAGAAACCTTTTTTGTCCACAATGATATTGTTAATTTCATAAAAAAATATTCGTGAAATTGACCGAAATTTTAGTAAAATCGACAAGATTTTTTGTTTTCAAATTAACATGAAAAGAATTGTGGACGTTTGTGGACAAGAAACATTATTACCTATTTTACTGTGTACCGCGGTCGGTGAAAGAAACGGTAATTAATTTTTTTTAACCATCCTGACCACTTACGTTTAGGAACAAACTCCGTCATGAATTTGAATCGAAACTCTGCACGCAAGAATTTGCTTACGACCGGAAGTGGTCAGAATTCGTGAAAAAAAATTAAGTCCAGTTTTTGTTACTGACCGGACTTTGATCGAGTGTGCAGCAGTCTCGGCACACAAGCTCTCAGTAGAAATTGGAACGATCTTGGAGCTTTGTCGCTGTCTTTCGTTATCGCTAGAGACCAGTCGAAGATTTCAGTCTCACAAATCTTCTACGAGCCTCGAGACAAATATTAACGGTAGAACTTCATCCGAAAATCCTGCGATCATATTTCACCCATCACTGAATTCTCGATCTAAATCGAAATCCCTGATCGAACTTTTTTAACGCTATTTCTCACGGAAAACGTCGATTCGCCGGAGAACTTAAATTCAAGTTGAAACTTCGCAGATGTGCAGAGTCCGGGAAACTCCAAGTGCCCTTAGAGATATACGCTTCCCTAAAGACCCTCCGCGACCGCTCGAGTCTCCAAAATGCATTACGCTGAAGTACCGACACTTCCTCTTTTTGCCGCCCAACCTTGCCCGATCCCAAGTCGTTTCTGGAATTTGACGAATAATCTGATCGAATTTCCGTTCGATTCATTGTCTTACCGCGCCACTTCCGCGATGAGACAAAAACGTGTCCGTGCATCTTCCTTATCTACTTCCGGCCAGTGGATTACAGCCTAGAGGCTGTAACAATTTGAAACAACTTGGGCGTCGAGACGCTGCCGCGTCTCTTGACATGTAGCTCAAGATGCTCGGCCGAACACCGCGAGAGCCCAGCATGCCTCAAAAGACTCCGATTAAGGTCGGGGCCGGGCATGGAACAGTACATTTGCGTCCGCGGTTCCTCTCGCGGGAAAGCTTCTTGCTAATTGTATAATCGAGAATTCTGAACAAAGGTTGCGGACGACTGAGCGGGAAGTCGTCGTTTCTAGTTATGAAGACAGTGTACACTGGCACGGTAAGAAGGAGCGCCGGCCTCTTCAAGCCAAAACTGGAGCTCGCCGAATAATCTGATCGAATTTTCGCTCGATTCATTGTCTTACCGCGCCACTTCCGCGATGAGACAAAAACCTGTCTGTGCATCTTCCTTATCTACTTCCGGCCAGGGGATTGCAGCCTAGAGGCTATCCTTTCACAACGAAA
>JAPYZC010010890.1:0-15621 GCA_030522665.1 Ichneumoninae sp. A BG-2022a
TAGGTAGCTTAGCTGAGTGCGGGTAGGGAGTGATAGGGGGGAATCGGGATGGGGTCCGTAAAAACCCGAAAGGGTATACGGTGGAATTGGAACAATAATAAAAAAAAAATAAAAAAAAAAAAAAAATTTTAAATCTATTCTTTCGCCGTCGTGATTTTCCGCCAAACGTTGGCGAAACCATTGGCGCGCATGCGCGAGACGCCTCAACCGGAAGCCGGCCTTTCGGCGACAAAGTTCGCGTTAAATCCGGACGTCGAAGAGTGTCCGATCTCGGTGAATCCTACGAGCAGTGATAGGTACGCGTCAGTCGGCTCGCTGGCGAGGAAACCTTGGTCGTGCAGCTGCTCCTCTCGTACGAGAGTCGCAGATCGCGCGGATATACGTTACGTCACGCGCACAGCCGCTGCTAGGCCACTTTTATGAATGAATGCAGTTCGAGAGTGGGTGTGCATGCTTGTGACCGTGCGCCGCGGACTTCTGCTGCACGCTCGGTGCGCGCACACACGTCCGCACACTCCGAGACTCTCCGCGATCGGGCGTGCGTGACTGTGCGTGAGCAGCGACCGTCTCTCTTCCGCCGCTATCACTCCTACCGTCGCGTGGCCGTGCACCGCGCTGAGCTCGTAGGGTGAAACGCCCGAGCCACCGAGACGCCGCTGTCTTAAGGCGAAGCGCAACTCCCTCGGTCGGTAACGAAAATTGTTATCCAAAATCCTCTGCGGTTCGTTTTTAGGGAAAAATACGAGAACGGCAAACTATGCGCAGTAAATCGGCGCAGAGGCTTCCGTCGGAAATACATAAAAATAAAATTACTACATTTTTTTAAAATTAAAATTGTGTTTGTAAAAACGGAAATGAAAAATTGCGTTTTTAAAAACGTAAATGAAAAATTGCGTTTTCAAAAAAGTAAATGAAAAATTGCGTTTTCAAAAACGTAAATGGAAAATTGCGTTTTCAAAAACGTAATTTTTCAATAATTTTATGATGTCTCATTTTGCCCCATCGATGCATCCGGGTTTTCAGTTCCATTTTTCCGCGCTCTTCCCTAAACGAACTTCCAGGGTTATCGGAGAGTTTGTACTTGGTTTTACGAATTTCAGGGAATGTCATCAAATTACTTCACATATTTTTTTTTATTACGATTTTATTATTATTTTAATATATTTTTTTACAATTTATTATTAACACAAATAAAAAAATAATTGTTTATTTAAATTAATACTTGTCTAACTTAAAAAAAAAAATCTTCACGTTTTGTCGGGTCTCTCGTGGTTCGTTTTAAGCGCGATGATTCAACGCCGCGGTGCATAAAAATATTTTCATGTACATTTCTCGTTCGGGAATAATCTGCTAATGACGATTGCCGTTGTGTAAATGTTTTCGTTCTCGCGACGGGAAATTCCGAATGATTTGTTGGTCACGTTTCTCGTTTTCGTGTTCGAGATTGCACGGTTTTACGCGGCCCGCGCCTATCTCGCGGGCGCGGAGATTATTCAAAGCCGTGAGTTATCGTGCACGATGTGCTTCTGCAATTTCGCTGCTGGGTTTTCTGCCCGTACGTAGTTGAGCGCGGCACGGTGAGCCGCTACACCGTCCGGTGTCTCCTCGCGTCCTTTTCGCTTGAAGGATTAATTGAGATTGCCATTAAGGAGCGGGACGAATGACCCGCTCGTAAATCACTGACGGACGAGCCGCGTTAAAGGTCTTAACTGGCGAAGTACGTCCGGTACAGGATGGAGTACGAGCGTACTATCGTGGCAGACGTGACGCTGCGGTCGTACGCTGGACCCCGTAGAAGACTCCTCGTTTCGCTCGTTCGTTCCTCGTTGCCTTCGACCCACCCTCGTGGAAAGAAGCCTCAGTCGCGGCAATTTCTGCGCCGGACAAGAAATCGGTCGTCTCAGCCATTTAAGAACATCCGAAATACGACGGTCGGTAACAAAAACTGTAATTAATTTTCCCAACGAGGCCGCCGACCAACGGTCTCAGGAAATTCTTGGATGAGCCGGAATTGACATCCGCGTTATGCATGAATTCGCTTTGAGCCGGAAATCGGTCGTCGCGACGACTTAAGACCATCCGAAATATCACGGTCGATAACAAAAACTGTAATTAATTTTCTCAACGGTGGCGATCACCGACGGTCCAAAGTAAATTCTTGAAGGAGGCTGAATTAACATTCGCGTTATGTAAGAATTTACTTTGTACAGGAAATTGGTTGACTTAACGATTTAAGATCATCCGAAATATCACGGTCGGTAACTAAAACTGTAATGAATTTTCTCAACGACGCCGACCACTGACGGTCCAAAGTAAATTCTTGGATTAAACTGAATTGTCATACTCGTTATCTATGAATTCGCTTTGAGCCAGATATGGATAATCTCAACGATTCAAGGTAATCCGAACTACAACAGTCGGTAACAAAAACTGTAATTAATTTTCGCAACGACGCTGACCACCGGCCGCCCAAAGTAAATTCTTACACAAATCATAATTGATATCCGCATTATGTAAGAATTTACTCAGCGCCGGAATGGTCGACACACTTGACAAAAATCAGTTACAGTTTTTGTTACCGACCGAGCCCGGGCGGGGCGGAAGAGTTTCCCATCCGCCTTAAGTGGTCGGTACGACTGATCAATCGGTTTGCAACCAGCTTTAATTTATCGGCGCAACCAACGATCTTTTCGGTCCAATCGATTTATCGTGTCTCGAAGCACCGAGCGGTTGGCTGGACCAGCTTTTTTCAGTGCTCGTTTCTCGCCGCTCCCTCGTTCGATCTCACCTCCTCGATGCACCGCGCTCTATCTCGTCGATCCATCGATTTTTCCGAGTCCCACGGTTTCTCTCTCGTGTCATCCACCCACGTAACCAGCGTACGCCCGGCCCTCGCCTCTCTCGGTCCATTCATGGAATCGTTCATGCCGGACCGCGACGCCCACTTTATCGCCGCTTCTTCCCCTTTCTCCGACTTCGGCAACTTCCAGTTACCAATTTCTCACGATTCCTTCCCTTCTATTTTTGCCGACAATTATATTTCGTACTCGCGATCGGTGATCGATCGCCCGATATCGGCGATCGCTGGCGCCGTCGCCGGAGATTTCCCGATTCGATTTTTTTTCACTTCGATCCGCGGAGCCGACGCGCAGCCTCGTTAAGAGAATTCCCGGTACTCAGTCTGTATCCGTGCCGTACAAGAGTTACAAATTAGCCGAGAAACCGTGACTAATCGGTCGCTTCGAGCGTACCTGTGGTTAACGACTCGATCGCGCTGATTAATGCATCCTCCCGATGTGTCAATGCGCGCGCGCGCTCTGCGCATCTCCGCCGCGCAGGCGCAAAGTTTAACACACGGGAAAAGAAAGTATAGGCGAAAAATATAATTAAAATATATTAAGAATATCGAATTGTTCGTCCAAAGATATAATCCGTGTGTAAGTTAGGAGGGTGGGGCAAAATGGCACAGCGGGGCAAAACGGAATAACACTGGGGCAAAATGGGACGTCCGAAAATTATTGGAAAATTGCGTTTTTTAAAGTTTTTAACAAACTGAATTTTGCACGTAATTTTTGAAGGTCCGATTTTGCCCCACGGTGCCGTTTTGCTTCGCTCTCCGGATCTACCTATACGTGGAAATATCGATTTTATCGTTTTCTCGAATATATTCGTGACACGTACATATTGTAACCAATATAGAGATGAGATTGACTTGGACATGCGATATTGCATAAATGACTGGAATAGCTCGGTATGATAAATGACAAACGTACGGACCGTCGATTGACGGGATGACGAGAGTCTTGATCGGACTTTGAAATAGAGCAGACGTCTGACTGTTCGTACTTGAGATAAATAGTGGTGATTGCAATTAATAATGTACGCCCCAAAATTAAAGACGTGCGTTATTCATTCCGCGTGAACGTAATAATATTAATAACATATGAAAAATATATTTTCGCATTGTACTGTTTTTCGCAGAATTTCGTAAAATTTGAATTCGCACAGTGTCGCGAATCGAGATTAGATTTTTTTAAAATTTATTTTCGTATTATGCTGTTTTCCGCATAATTTCGTAGAATTTGAATTCACGCAGCGTCGCGAAACGAGATTAGATTATAGAGAAACATCTATGTTCGCATTATACTGTTTTTCGCAAAATTTCGTACAATTTGAATTCACACAACGTCGCGAATCGAGATTAGATTATAGAAAAAAAAATCTATCTTCGCACAGTGCTGTTTTCCGTGGAATTTCGCAAAATTTGAATTCACGGAACGTCGCGAACCAAGATTAGCCTTCGCTCGTTGATTCTTCGCTCCTCGACGTGTGCAGCGTTCAAATTGAAAGTTGATTTTAATCCGTGAGTTAATCAGCGAAATTTCAATCGCTGCAGCGAGGGGTCTCTCAAATTTGCAAACTGGTTCGGTGAGCTCTCTCTCGCCGCCTGCCCATTGGAGGGTTGCCGAGGCTCGGCCGCCCGGAGGGACTTTCACGGGCGTCGATTAAAAATCGTTTTTGCGTCGAGACAAAATAACCATATCGATAACACGTCGAAGATTTTCAAGCGCGGCGCGACGCGGCCGCCTCGGGAAGAGCGGAGAGATCGGTCTCGATTAATTAGCGATCCAATTAACGCCCGGCGACGTACGATACTAATCGTGCGCCGGCCCCGATGAATTGTTTATCCCCGGCGCGCTAATTGAACTCTCCGCCGGTCGGTCATCTATCTTTCTCGCCGCCTCGCTTCCTCCACACTCGCCGTCGGGTTCTCCTCGCCTCGTCCGATATCCATTTTCCCCGATGATTTCACCCCGCTTCCGGTTATTTTATTCGCCGCTATATTCCGAACGTTCCGCATTCTCTGGACGAGTGAATTCCGCGAAATAAGGAAATCTGTGCGGATCCAATCGCAAGCTTTCTTCCTCATTTATTGCCCGACCGCACGAAACATTGCACGAAAATTCGACGGAGCTGCGAGTGAATACAAATTGCAAATACGATTGGAAGGAATTTACTTTGCCTGATTTCTTTCCCCACTCACGATGGAGCTTTTTCCTTTTTTTCATAAGACTATGGGAAATAAGATCATGGGAAATGGGACTATGGGACTACGGGACTATGGGACTATATGACTATGGGACTATATGACTATGGGACTATATGCCTATGGGACTATATGACTATGGGACTATATGACTATGGGACTATATGACTATGGGACTATATGACTATGGGACTATATGACTATGGGACTATATGACTACTATATGACTATATGACTATGGGACTATATGACTATATGACTATATGACTATGGGACTATATGACTATATGACTATGGGACTATATGACTATATGACTATGGGACTATATGGAAAACTGAACTATTGGACTATGGGGAGAATCATGCAGAAGCTTGAATTAAGTTTGATTCTTGCCCTCCGACGACTTACTCGAGCGTTGAGAAGATTGTGGTTATATATCTATTAACCGGACTGCAACAATTTAAGTTCCTCTCAGCAGACCCTCGGGGGGGTTTATGCGACTTGGAGGAGGCCCCGGTAAGCGCGCGCGCGCGCGAGACCAAGAGGTTTTACCGGCCGCGAAGCGAGACGAAGTCTTCTATAATGATACACTTCGCCGGCTTTATTCTACTCGCCTTTTCCGTTCCGCAGATTCCTCACGTTTATTCCACAAGTCAAACCCGCAATGCGATTTTCATGTTTTTCCTGACATTCTTTTCACCGCACGCTGCGAAGCAATCGATTTCGGTAATTTTATGTCCGAGCAGCTTCCACGGAAATTCATTAAATTGACATAGATATATTTTTGTTTAATCGTCTATTGACAGGAACTTAATAATTTCTGACTTTGGTATTTTACTGGTGACGTTAAAAAATGTTTCCATCGTGCGAAACAATAAACGAGAAGACTGGAAACTATTATCAATCTTAGTTTTCGTTTAGCGATCGTTCATGCGAAAAACGACAGCTTAATCTTCCGTCGTATCACACAATTATACTCGACGCGTTTTGTGGATCACCGTGCTCGCAACTTAGTTGGCGAAGGTTCTTCCTCGCTCCCGCGGTCGATGCAAAAAGCCGAAGATTAAGCGTAGCTCGGTTGTATAATACGGACTGGGTGTTCGTTCGCTCGCGACTTGTAAAACGGGAGAAGAAGCAACGCGGTTGCCGTGCGGTTCCTCGGGTACGGCGAGGCGCGCAAACAACGAAACGACCACTTCGTTTCGAAGTTCGCCGTTCGAACCGGAAGTTTTGCCGGTTCTCCGTGCAGCTGGGGCATTCTTCACCGACGATTTACGGAACATTCCCAACCCTCCCTGCCGCGGTGGTTGCCTCGGCGAGGGGTCGTTTGTGCCGTAACACTTCGAGCTTTCCGCTCATTATTCCCTAGGTGGGTTTCTGTCGTAACTAGAAAAACGGCACATCGCTCGTTCCCCAACGGCTGCCGCACAACAAAACGCCGGCCGAAGTCGTAGCCAGAGCGAAGCCGTCTTCCGAACACACATTAACACTGGATAATGCTACGCCGCTGCTGAGAAAAGTCTAAAAAGTTTCTCTGTGACGTCACTTCCGGTTTGGAAATCGCACTTTTAAATCACAAGCGACGTCACGCAGAACATTTTTTTATATGTGTATGTGACGTCACTTTCGATTTGAAATTCTCAGTTTTCGGCCGGAAGTAACGTTATATCGGAAATACCTCGCTTCCGGTTTAAAAATTAATTTTGTGACCAAAAGTCACTCATAACGAAAATGCGTTATTCTGGTTAAAAAATTTGATTTTCCTGTCGGAAAATTCGGCCATAATGAATTTTCGGTGTCATTCTTGCGAGCAGTTAAGCAGCACAATGTTGCAATACCTCGGGTCTGCGTTACCTCGAGTTGCACCGTGACATCATAACATGCACCCTAAATTCACCGAACACGGTGCGTAATGTTTGCACTGCATAAATATGAACGGCGCATGCGCACGGGTGGCGCGGAACATCCGTAACTCATTGAGACACGTACACATACGTTTGGGCGTATAAATGTCTCTCGTACGTGTTTGTACTACGTCAATCCGTATACTACATCAGTCGTAAGCTTGAGATACGGCGTCGACACCCACCACTCGCCGATGCAGTCTGGGACAGCCCGAGTGCGGGAGTACCGGCGATGGGAGAAGCGTAAAAGCGAAAGAACGGGTTTCATCGCGGCGGATCATCCCCTGATTTATTGGTCCACTCTCTCGCGGCCATGAGCATGACACTCTAGAGGTGTCGCTCACTGAGAAAAAATCAAGACCCGCATCAAGTTCACCGTCCAATCCATTGAGTTCACCTTGGCCGGGATTCGCCATGCGCGAGATTTACACGGAGCTTCCAGACGAACGTGCACCGCCTGTACGTGCGTTCCATCAGCGCCGCCTACCGGCGGGCTCAGTCCCAACTTGCACACCCAGCTCTCTGCATCTATACGCAATACACATTAATTCGGTGAACTTGTATAGGTCGTTGCGCATAGCGAACAACTCACTGACCAGTCGTCCCTCGGAAATCAGCTCCGATTTTCTGACGACGACGCGTGTCCTCCGATTGTCCGCTGGACGACCGGTTGATCGGTCGGTAAAACAGATTCCGCAATCGGGGTAACAGCGCTTCGTACGATGTTTCATCTTTATCCATCACAAGTGTTCCAACAGTGCGCAGCTTAACGTACCGGTCCTCACCGGAAATCAGCTCCAATTTTCTCACGACGACGCGTCTCCTCCGATCGGTCGGTAAAACAGATTCTGCAATCGGGGTAACAGCGCCCCGTACGATGTTTCATCGTTACCCATCATAAGTGTTCCAACGCCGCGCATCTTAACGTAACGGTCCTCCCCGTAAATCAGCTCCGATTTTCTCACGACGACGCATCTCCTCCGATCGCTCGCTGGACGACCGGTAGATCCGCCGGTAAAACAGATCCCGCAACCGGGGTAACAGCGCTCCGTCAGATGTTTCATCTTTATCCATCACGAGTGTTCCAACTCCGCGGGGTTGGAACGTATCGGAGTCGTGAAAACGACGAGGCCATCCCAGGCGGAATAATCCCGTACAGCCTCGTTCCTCTCTCTGCACCACAGCGAACCGGCGAGATCCCGATAGAGGCTCCTCCATCGCCCCCGCCAGCGCGCGAACCGCCGTCCAACTACCCGGCTATCGTGGAAGACCCTTGCACCCACCGGTTCACCGGTATCGCGGCTTCGATGCTCGCTAACTACTGTTGCCGGCGCGATTCCTCGAGCGGTGTACTTTGGTGTCGGACACTGGTATACGAGAGCCGATCGGTATCGCTATATTAATGGGCAAAGGGGCTCTGTAAGTCTCGTCCGTCGTTCGCCGGTTTCCTCGAGCACTCCAGCCCCGCTTCGTGCTTGCAACGCTGTACCGCCTGTACAGGCACCACCTGTATCGACTTTATTTACTTTGCTCTTAGACTCTATTATACCGTACAATGTAGCGAAACATTCGCAGTCTCTGCGCTCGGAGGAGCTGCAATCGGAACGGCAAAATTTATGCGCTGCGGGCCGCAACATCTCTCTTCGACTCATTTAGCTTTTTCTGTCTTGTTTTTTTGCACTCGGTTCCACCTAACTCCCGTTCCACGTCTCTTTTTATTTTCTTCATTAACTCTTCTCTCGGTACTCTCTGCGGTTTGCCGGTACGTTCTCTTATTGCCGATCCAGACCGGTCTTCCTCACCACCCGATTGCGATTCGTAAGTCCTGCGACGCGTTGCTTGCGGGTGCATCAATGATGGCTTTGAAAATGACGGTTCGGATGGAAAATTGTGCTATTCGGATGACTTTGGGATTGATAAAAATAAAATAATTAATAAATAGACATTCAATAGAAGTGATCGAATGTTTGGAACACAATTGGGTGTTTTTGGCTTTGGTATTGACCCGGTACAGTGTTGGCAAGTTCAGGTAATCGAAAATGACATTCAGATCAAGAAATTCGTTCATCTTTAGGGTAGCACAATAAGAAATTAAAAGTTAAGTGGAACTGTTCGAACATTCGGGACGCAATTGGGCGTTATCGGTCTTAGTAAAGTCCCGCGACAATGTTGACAAGGGGAGGTCTTCGAAAATTACGATTGGACCCAAAAATGCGATCATCCAATGTTACAATTACAAAAAAAAAAAAAAAAAGGAAGAGTACGAACACTTGAGACGCAAGAGAGAAAAAATGGAAGTGTTCGAACATTTGAGACGCAATTGAGTGTTATCGGTCTTAGTATAGTGAACATCCGCTACAGTGTTGGCAAGTAGAGGTCTTCAGAAATGACGATTGGATCGAAAAATTTGCTCATCCAATGTTGCAATTGTCGAAAAAAAAAAAGAAAAAAATGGAAACGATCGAAGATTTGGGAGGCAATTGGGCGTTATCGGTCTTAGTATAGACCCGCAACACTGTTGGCGAGTGGAGGTCGAGCGAGCCAGCAGCCGCCGTCGACGAGGCCGCGCCGCTCTTCCTCTTCTCCGCCGACTACCCACATTCGTCGGGGGTCGTCGTCATCGACGGCGACGTGCGTGCTCGGGGCACACGTGAACGTTCCGCACACGCGGAAGCCTCGTTCAGCGTGTACGGTCGAACGCGTCGCGTACTTCTGCTGGTCGTGCGGGGTTAAAGACCCCGACCGAACGAACGAAGAAACGAAAGGGGGGGAACCGGGAGACGGATGGAGAGCGCTAGAATTCACCGGCGATATTAAAAGGGCTCCTCGTGGCGGGGTCGAGACCCAATTATAGGTTTTCCCCGGCGCGGAAACTCACGGACGACGCGACGACGAGGCTGCTTATCGTTCGCGGGCGCGCGGAAGTCGGTCGAGCCGCTCGCCCCTTTTGGCTTCGGATTAAGAGGCATCGTTCTCACCTCATCTCTGGACCATTCCGTGATTAACGGATCGTCCGTCGCACGAACGGACAGCACGGCCAAGGCTCACTGCACGACGACCGATAAACCATTCGCCAGTTGGAGGATTCGTCGATTCAACGCTTTCTTCTATAGTTTTACACATTTTAACAAAAACGGTAATGCACTTTCCCCGACGGCGAGTCACAGCCGACCAAAAGCAAATTTGCAAATTATGTAATTGTCAATGTTATTGCAAATTATTAGGCGTATCGTTTACAAATTTATGATTAATTTTGCCGGACGGGCTGATTCTACCCAACCGATGATTTAATCATAAACTTGATGCTGAAACGCGTGGTTTTGGAATGGTATTCATTATACGTTTCGATACCAAAGCCCGCAACTCGCATGAGCCCGAGGCGAAATGAGTTACCATGGTCGGTAACAAAAACTGTAATGGACTTTACTCGATGGCAAACCACAGCCGCTCAGAAGCAAATTCGCCAATGGTTTAATCGTCAATGTTATTGCAAATTATTACGTGTATCATCGACATTTATAATGAATTTTACCATAACATTTACAATGAATTTTCCATAACATTTATAATGAATTTTCCATAACATTTATAATGAATTTTCCATAACATTTATAATGAATTTTCCATAACATTTATAATGAATTTTACTATAACATTTATAATCAATTTTACGGGTCGGGTTGATTTTACCCAACCAACGATTTAATCCCAATCTTGATATTGAAACGCGTAGTTTTAGAACGGTATTCATTACACCGTAAAAAAAAATTATAAGTAAAAGCAACAATACAGACTTTACCATAAAAAATTATTCCCAGGTCTAACGTTTACGTCTTTATAGTTACGATAGTGACAAAAATCATGGTCGCAACTAATAATTATACTATAACCAATTGAATACATACTATTCATATGGACCTTCCCCTGGCAACTATTCGTTACAGTAGGAAATAATGTCCCTTCCCTCAGTGTATAAGTTTCGATATCAACGCCCGCAACTCTGATGGGCCCGAGGCGAAATGCGTTACCACGGTCGGTAACAAAAACTGTAATGGGCTTTCCCCGATGGCAAACCACAGGCGCCCAGAACTACATTCGCCAATGATGTAATCGTCAATGTTATCGTAAATTGTTACGCGTATCCTGTATAAACTAACAATTAATTTTACCTATCGGGCCGATTGTACCGGAGCGACGGTTTAATCGTAAACTTGATATTGAAACGCGGCGGGGGGGTTGGTGGTTGTTATTGCAACGTCACGGAACACGCCCGTGACCCGACGTGGCCGCCGGGTACGCCGGTGGAAAGCCGCCACAGTATAAACCCAGTGGGCACCGGCGTTGTCGGAGAAAATCGACGTCGACCGAAGTCGCCGACGACGATGCGGAGGCCCACCCTAAAATTAGCCAGTCCAAATCCAGTCGTGACCTCGGCGTGTGCCGAGAGCCAACGTGGCCGCGACTGTACCTTGTCTCCCCCGTCGCTCCGGTCTTATTATACATCCTGCGGACCTCGGTCGATTTTCTTGTGTACCGCCATTTACACGTTTCACCGGCCATAATCGTTCCGCGCGCCCAATTTTAACGAGTAAAGCGCACGAAGAGGGCCGAGGATCGCGTCGTTTCTCTTAATGGATGTCGGTCACTCGGCCGTGAGCACGGAATATCGGGATCCTTTTCCGTCCGTCGAGTCAGAACGAAACTCACCTCCACAGCTCACGAACAGGGTGCATGTGGTAAGATGGACCGGCCCGCTTTGGCCCAAATGCGGATCAAAAAATAAAAAATGTTAAAACTTCGTTCACCTGTGTCGATGAGTTTGAGGTGTTTTAATTATTGAAATTTGCTCCTTATGAGATTTAGGAACGTGAGACGAGATTTATTGATTTTCATAGACTCTCGGCGGAGAGCGCGAGAGCTCTCGGCCGATGACTTCCGCCTTGACGGAGCGAGGAGGAGTCGCTCGGGTGAAAATCCTGCACATGTTTATCTATATCAGTATCTATCGTAAAGCGGTTATGATCCGAGAGAGGGGGGAGGGGGCGACAAGCATGGAATGAAGGAAGCCGGCCGGCAGGCGTTCAGCTGCGCGTCGGAAACCTTGTCGGATGCGCTGGTCAGCCGGCATCAGCAACAGCAGCAACTGGCGAACACACGGATGAGCAACTTCAGAAGTGTACAGATGGAACAGAGAAGTCGGCATTCCGTCCCCCGGTTTATTTTTATTTTTTTTATACAGGCTCTCTAAGTTCCAATCTCTCTAAGTTCCAATCTCTCTACGTTCCAGTCTCTCTAAGTTGCAGTCTCTCTAAGTTGCAGTCTCTTTAAGTTACAGTCTCTCTAAGTTACAGTCTCTCGAAGTTGCAGTCTCTCTAAGTTGCAGTCTCTCTAAGTTCCAGTCTCTCTAAGTTCCAGTCTCTCTAAGTTGCAGTCTCTCTAAGTGGCAGTCTCTCTAAGTTGCAGTCTCTCTAAGTTACAGTCTCTCTAAGTTTCAGTCTCTCTAAGTTTCAGTCTCTCTAAGTTTTAGTCTCTCTAAGTTACAGTCTCTCTAAGTTCCAGTCTCTCTAAGGTCCAGTCTCTCTAAGTTCCAGTCTCGCTAAGTTGCAGTCTCTCTAAGTTGCAGTCTCTCTAAGTTCCAGTCTCTCTAAGTTCCAGTCTCTCTAAGTTACAGTCTCTCCAAGTTCCAGTCTCTCTAAGTTGCAGTCTCTCTAGATATCTCCAAGTCGCTTCAAGTTCCAGTCTCTCTAAGTTGCAGTCTCTCTAGATATCTCCAAGTCGCTTCAAGTCCCTCTAAGTATCTCAAAGTCTGTCTCCGCCTCTAAATCCCTCCAAGTCTCTTTGCCCCTGCAAATCTCTCCAAGTCCCTCTGCCGATAAGTCTCCCCGAGTCTGGCGGAGCCTCCGAGGCCTTCTGCTTCTCCGTCGGTCTCCGACTGTCTATCCCCCTCCCGTTTTTCTTTTCTCCTTTCTCTCTCGCACTCTCCGTAAGCCGACTCGATCAATATTGCCATGGCTACGCGGTGAAACGCCGAGGAACAGGAGAAAGAAGAGCAGCGGCAGGGTAGCCGGCCCGAGGGGCGACGGGGCTTTACGGCGAGAGGCAAGAGAAAATCCACCCTGAACTAGTATAATGTACTACTATACTCTACCGAACTATAACACGGTGCTATAGCACAGTCCCGTCCAACATTGTATAGTATCGCACTCGCGCTCGAGTATAGTGACGCGCAGCACGCCGGCATAGTATACACTACACTTCAGTATAGTAGACGAGAATCGAGTTTCCCGTAGCGCAGCGGAGGTGGTACGGCTTGAATCGGGGAAGGAGAATTGGCGGCTGGCTGGCTGCGCCCGTTCCCGACTCTAAGGGTGGGGGGGGGGGGGGCTTGGATCGACTCGCGCGCCGCGACGCTTTTCCACCCCTCGCTGGCCGCGCGCAGGGTCGAAAACCGACGGCGGCAAACTACCTCGCGCGCGTACGCGCGCCCGCCCTACTACGAACCGGCGAGCCGGTCTCTCCGTCCTTCTCTCACGGAGTACGCGCGCGTACGCTACAAGCACTCCGTACTACGCCCCCCTCGAACCGGGCGCTAACCACACTCCAGTTTTTTCCTCTTTTTTGCGCGGTTCTGAGCAGAAAAGTCGGGGAATATGGAAGAACTGTAACGCCGCGCCTTCCAACGCAGCTTCCAGGCGGTAATGCGGCGAGCGGAGCATTTCGAAAATCGGTCGATCGGTTTTAGGAGTTGGGAGAATTTTATTGGAATTTCTGTACGATAGGAGCGGACGAAGTTTGAGGCGTTGAAATCCAAGACTGCGGGAGAGCCTGCGCAGGCATGCAGCGGGGGGGGGGGGGGGGGGGGGGGGGGGGGGGGGCGGTTAAAACTATAACGCCGCACCTTTTACCTTTCAATTGTTGATGCGGAGGGTTTCGAAGATCGGTCGATCTGTTGTACGAGTCAGGAAAATTTAATTTAAACCTTCAGGTACGGGACTTACAATGTGCCAAGGTGCAACCTTCGAACGATTCGAGTAACAAGTTGATGTATCATTTTTGTGCTTAAGGAGGGAGTCTCGCTGTGCGCTGACTTCGCGACTTTATTTTTTTATAGAACTTTATTTTATTTTATTTGACTTTATTTTTTGTACAGAACAAAAATCAACGATTACTTAAAAATCTGAAAAAATTCATACGTATTCAGAAAAATAAACGAATAATTTTCATTAAAAAAAAGTTTTGTTGCCGGGCGATGAATTTGTTAATTACATTTTGCAATTATTATTATGCAAAGTTAATCTTCTCAGTACCTTTAGTATACATGATTTTTTTCAGATTTTTACACCATCAATAAGTATTTGCAATTTTCTCTTATTCTTGTCGAATTTATGCGAAGTCAGCGCGAAGCGAGACTCCTTCCTTAAAAGAAGGCACGCTTTGCTCTCGGCAAAAAGTCCCCCGTAGGGGTTAAAGTGCAGTACGAAACGAGCGGACGAAGTTCGAAACACTGAAAACCAAGACGCCCGGAGGGCGAAGGCATGCGAGGAGGGGGGGGAAGGGTTACACCAGCGATTGAAGCCACGTTACTTAATAAAAAAAAGGTACTTCATTCCATGAAGAAAAGTCTAATAAAAAAAAATGGATGAATGATAGCGCCGTGCCTTGTTACTTTCAATCGTTATTCTGGTAACCGAATCCTTCCGAAGATCGGTCGAACTGTATTACGGGTCAGAAAATTAAATTTAAATTGCGGTACGAAGCGAGCGAAGGAAGTTTGAAATGCTGAAATCCAAGACGCCGGGGTCTCCGTGGGGTCATGCGGGGCAGTGGGGGCAGGGGGGGGGGAAGGGGGGTTTGCACCGGCGGTCGAGAGCCAGTGGCCGGAAGAGTCGGCCCGGCCGCCGCTCCTTCCTCGGCTTCGCTCGTCGTGCCACTGAGCATACCGAGGCCCGCATGCACTCCGGCTTACCATGCACCGCCTACGTCACTCCAACTACGTCGCCCGATAGTATAACTCCGGCGGAGAGGCACCGGCCTGTGCGAACACGCGGTTTCAGTGGAAGTCGAGGTGCGAGCAGTCAACGGCACGGGAAAGACGCGCCGAACCGTTGCCACTACCCGGCCGATTCATGACGATAAAGTACACTCGTAAAACCCTCCCCGCTCGGCACTCTCCCCCCACCCGCGACCGTACTCAACGCTACTACTCAGTCTTCGCTCAACGACCGCGACTTTTTTTTTTTTTTATGTGCCACAAACCCTTGCAGTCTTTTTTTCTCTTGCGCGGATTCGAGCGTTTTCTCACTGCTACGAAGCGCACCAGCGAACGGAGTAGGTGCGCACCGAACGCAGCCTTGGCCACTTTTTCCGGTCGAAGGTGGATGGATTGATATGCGTTCATTGTACATTAGGACCTGCGGTCCTCGAGGCTCATCGCCCAACCACATCCAGAAAAAAAAATTATTTGACGGTCACTGTTTATTAAAATTAAGTAAAATATTTATTTGATTTAAATAAAGATTTATTTAAATTTAGTAAATAGTTAGTTAAATGAAATAAATATTTTACTTAAACTTAATAAACGATGGCCGTCAAATACATTTCTTTTCTGGGTGCAACAACAAACCGAATGAATTCCGAATGAATACAAAATATATATATATATATATATA
>JAPYZC010010896.1:0-12958 GCA_030522665.1 Ichneumoninae sp. A BG-2022a
AATCGACAATTCAATCGACAATTCAATCGACAATTCAATCGACAATTCAATCGACAATTCAATCGACAATTCAATCGACAATTCAATCGACAATTCAATATAGGCGGGTCGGAAAATTGTTCACGCTGGCAGAGAATTGTTCTGCCGCAACAGCAAATGTTCCTTGCTACTCCGATAAAAAAATTATTAACAATCTGCCTTTTTGTCCACAGTAAAAAAAATCGATTTATCTCCGGGCACCATCGACCTTTTGCTAAAACGGAAGTGATCCGTGATGCGATCCCGATCGGCGGATCGGCGAGGGGGAGAAGACTCGCGATATGGGAAAGAAAGGATGTCGACGGTCGAAAGTTCCGTACTCCGATCCGGGAGGTTCCTTCGTCCCTTCTTTCCCCCACCCCTCGCTCCGCGCAGCCCGGGCCCCCTTTTGGCACCCTCCCGCGCGACCCAACTTCCACACCGAATCCTTTTTGCAATTAACAAAACCGGCCGAACGGGTTTCAGAGAGGCAACGGGCATTCCGCAAATTCTGAGGGCCCAACAGTCCTCTCGCTCTTTCACTCACTCCCTCTCTCCGTCGCTCCTTCTCTCTCGAGACCGTGCGCGCGCGCGCCTCTCCTCTATCTTGCTTACCCGCGACGAAATCAAGCAAATCGATATAGCGCGGCGTCAGTCGAGAGGGCCAGAAACCCGAGCCAGAGGGAGAGGTTAAGGAGAGGGAAGAGAGAGAGGTCGCGAAGGGAGAAAACCGTGGAGGAAGCAGGGATGATGTGCTCCGTTGAGTATTAGGAAAGGGAAAGAAGCGAGGTGAGAGCGAGAAGTATTGGGCTAAATTCACATCGCCGGAAAAAAAATGCAGCGATTTGT
The DNA here is from genome assembly GCA_030522665.1 of Ichneumoninae sp. A BG-2022a. Taxonomy (NCBI): domain Eukaryota; kingdom Metazoa; phylum Arthropoda; class Insecta; order Hymenoptera; family Ichneumonidae; species Ichneumoninae sp. A BG-2022a. The sequence goes on from JAPYZC010010896.1 coordinate 868, forward strand.
CGCACTGGGGGAAAAATTGCATAGACAAGAAAATCGCAAAAAAATTTTTATATTAAAAATAGTTCATGAGAGGAAGTTTTACATTTTGTAGTTACGACGATTACAACGAAATCATTGTTGCATGCGTAATTGTAATTTAAACTGTGAATAGACTGAGAAAAAGAATTGTAAACTTAATGTACCGGGCAGGAAGTTTTTATGCAAAAACTGGCACGTTAAATTTAATGTACAATTGCGATGAAAAATTAATGTACTTTTTCAGTGAAATTGAAGTAAGCTGCTAAATGTAAAGTATTTAATGCACGTTTTTGATACACTGAACATTTATTTTTTTATCACAATTTTACATGAAATTTAATATACCATTCTTTGCGTAAAAAGTTCTCGTCCGGTTCATCAAATTTCATACGAATTTTTATTACAGTACAGTTTTATAGTTTTTACTTTTAGAAACTCTCTACATAGACAAATACTTCCCCCCTGGGAAGTATTTGTTATAGTAGCAAACCCTATTTGTAAGTGCGATGAAACAAAAAAAATACACAGAGAGGAATGGACGGATAGACGTGGAGAATTTTGGTAATCTGCGCACATACTAAAAATATTTTTCTATCGCTTGTTATTGTTTGTATATGTAGTGACATTTATATAATATTGTAGTGACATTTGCCTATATACGTATCGTAAATTTGTTGATAAGCGATAATACGTCGTGACAACAAAACGAATTACTTAATAGCTCATATGAAATTACTAAGGTAATTCGAAAAAAATTGTTGTCAAGTTTAAGTCAGAAACAAGGTGATTTTCTTTCGTTCGTTGTGAATGAACCCTTAGAAGAGGACGAATGCGCCGGGTCTCTCAAGTATTTCGAACTCCACGGCTTTCATGCTTCTCGCCGTTCCGCTCCTTCGGAAACTTCGATCCAGCTTGCTCTCGAGACTTCCGTCGCGCAGTTGACGTCCCTCTCACCTGCTCCAGCTATCGATATCGGCTTCTCCGTGCTGTTTTTTATTTTCACAGAATTTGCAACTCCGCTTGAATCTATGTTGCATGTATGTCATAAATAAAAAAAAGAGCTTTTCGGATAAAACAAAAAATACTTGATGACGCATCTTGGAGGACTTCGCCAAAATTTTGGAGAGGTTGCAGAAAGTTTTTAAATTTTTTTTCGCGTATCCGGCAAAACGGGAAATAAAGCGATTAAACGCTATACGGAATCGCAGTCGCGAGACAGCGGACCCGAAAAAGCGAGCGCAGTGCGCGTGAGACGAATTTCGGGGAAGGATCGTCGGGTCCGAGATGCGGACCGACTTTAGAGTCGCCCATGCCCAGAGAGGCCTTCGGAGGGCCCCAGTCTAAACAGAGACGCCCGAGAGCCGCGTTATCCCGTTCGTTCGGAGTCTGCGGGCTGGACCTCCTCTGTTCCGCTCGTTCCGCGACGAGGTCACCGCTGTTTCTTCGCGATTCCCTCTCTTTCTCCTCTAAGGATTCGCAAATTCGCCGCGAGATTTATTTTTCGTCTCACGGATTTGTAGGTAAATAAATTTTAGATTTTTTTTTTGTATCACCTCCGACCTTTCGCTCAATCCGAGGCAAACGGTCTTTTCTGCACATTTCAGTCCTACGCGCGGTCGATTTTACACAATCGTTGATAAAAATTTCAATTCTACACGCGTTTTTTGGCCACAAAATGCGCTCTACAGGTCGACATTGCGCTATTCTGCACAGATCGGATTCTACACGTTCCCTATCTACACCTGTTCGATACGACAGATTCTAGTTCTACACATTGCGATTCTACAGAATATCACGATCACTAATCTACACAGCTTGATTCCACACGATTTCGGTATTCCAGCACGATTTCCACACGATTCCCATTCAGCACACAAGTCTTGTCCACACAGGACTTGCATACATATTACATACACTGTTTAGTTCTACACACCGGATGACCGATTCAATTCTACATCTTTTATTTAAATATGTAGAATTGGATCGGTGTATAGAACTAAACTGCGCAGACAAGGACACGTGGGCATTGAACTGGTGTAGGATTGAACTCGTGTAGGATCGATATGTGTAGAACCGCGATGCGCAGTGCAAGCACCGTAATATCGTATGAAATTGCAACGTGCGGAACTACAATCCTCGAATCATATCAAATGGTGTAGGCAGAAACGGTGTAGAATTCGTCTCTGTGTAGAATCGCGCATTGCCTACGTGCAGAGCATAGTTTGCGCTGGAAAAAACTTCGTGCAGAGTCGATAATTTTCACGAAACTCTGTCTAGAATCGACGGTGTGTAGGATTGAAATGTGTAGGATTGAAGACGATTCGCCCAACCCGAGATTTCATACGTCGTAAGTAATCACCGAGACAAATGTCGCTGTATTATATTCTCCGACGCTGCGGGACTCATCGTAGGCCACAGCGGCGAACGTCGGTCGGTGGCTCGAGCCATCAACTCGCCACCGGGCCGGTTCTCTTTGTCTCTGCACTCTCGCAGCATCCGCACGGCGCCCAGTGGTGCCGAGAGCCGCTGCTGAGCCGGCTCTCCTCGTCTCCGTTCCTTTCGCGAGTGTGGAGCCTCGCGTCTAGCGGTGAGAGAGAGGCAGATGAGAAAGAGAATCCGTGGCAATAGAAGGGCTTCGAGGAGCGGGCACGCTAGGCAGCGCTCGCCGCTCCTCCGGAGTTACAGCGAGACGCTTCTATTGCCCGCCTGTAGGGAAAGACCTCGCGGTTTGCGCACCCACGGGCGGGGGCTCGATGATCGCGCGCATGCCCACCGTGTCAGCGCTCCGTCCGTCCGCAGGTCTGTTCGCGAAATTCTTCTTACCCGTCAAACCGAACATCTCCGTTAAACTTCCGCACGATGGTTACAAATTCTCTCCTTTTTTTGTCTTTTTAGACTACATCTGCGTAACACCCAGAAAAATAATTTATTTGACGGCCACCGTTTATTCGGTTTAAGTAAAATATCTATTTGATTTAAATAAATATTTATTTCACTTAAGGAGGCTGGAGCGAGTGGTGTTCATTTTGCCTAAATTCGATAAATTCGGGCAAGTATTGCAAACACTTTCCAATGTTATAAAAATCTGAAAATATTCATACTTATTGTAGGCACTGAAAAGATTCATTTTGCATAATAAAAATTTCAAAATATTATTAAGAAATTGTTGAAAAAAAATTGTTCATCAAAATATGTGGTAACTCAGCTTTTTTTTTTAATGAAAATGATTCGTTCATTTTTCGGAATACGTATGAATTTTTTCAGATTTTTATCCTTATTTTGATTTTTGTTTTGTTTTTTACATGGAAAAATGTGCAAAAGTCAAAATAAAGATAAAAATCTGAAAAAATTCATACATATACGAAAAGTGAACGAATCATTTTCATTAAGAAAAAAGTTGTGTTACCACATATTTCATGAACAATTTTTTTTTTCAACAATTTGTTGATAACATTTTGAAATTATTATTATGTAAAATTAGTCTTTCCAATGATTATAATAAGTATGAATTTTTTCAGATTTTCATAACATTGGGAAGTGTTTACAATTCTTGCCCGAATTTCTCGAATTTAGGCGGAATGAACACCACTCGCTAAAACCTCATTAAGGAACTATTTACATAATTTAAATAAACATTTATTTAAATCAAATAAATATTTTACTTAAACCAAAGAAAACCGTGGCCGTCAAATAATTTTTTTTCTGAGTGTATAGACGAAACTTAACGGACCGGACCTTTCGCAGCGGCCCGCAAGTGTCTCTCGCCCTCGTGCAAATTTCGCCTTGCGACACGGACGGTCCGCCGCGCTCTCGCGTCGACCCGATCGACTTTGTACGAAAGGAAGAGTTCGACCTCCCCGCCGGTAGGCAATTGCACACCGCGCGAACTAAATTCCTCCGAGATTATGCGACCGCGCTCGAGCTCGAGGCTTTGCTCGATAAACGAGCGGTTGCGCGGCGACTCTCGATCCGAATCTCGATTTCGCCGCGGCGAAACGGGGAAACCGCCGACCCTCGCCGCTCGCAGAGTCTAGGAAGAAAAAAATAATAAAAAAAAAACAAAAAAAAAAAAAAAAAAACACATCTCTCTCCGCGGAGGTCTCGGATAAAATAGACGGGAGATTCCTCGAGCGGACTGTACAGGCGGAGGTGAACGCGACACGACCGTCACGTTCCCCGTGAAACTAAGCTGTTGCGAAAATGTGCAGTTGCAAAATGCACGTGGCTCGAAGCAGCGAAGCCGCTTCGAGACTAGGCCTAGGTTGTTCGTCGATCGAGTGTGCGCCGAGACTCGCGGGACGGCGAGCGGAGCGGGGGGGGGGGGGGGGGGGGGGCGACCCGCCCCCCAAACAACAAACCAACCCGGGAGCCGCCCCCCCGAGGCCACCGTCCATCCGCTCTCTCGGGACTTGCATTCGCTCGGGCCGCTGCAGCCGCTGCTGCTGCCTAGCCCGAGCTCTCGGAGTTATTCTTTCGTTCGGGTTCAACCTCGCGTGCCTATATAGGTGTATGTTCATAGGTATACGTATATAGATGTGTGTATGTATATATGTGTACACGGCTGCGCGAGAGCTGTTTTCAACTATCGCAATAAACATTTCCCTTTTATTCGCTCGGGCTCTGCACTGTTTAATCGTGGCCGCTGTCAGCGCGTCGAGTTTCCACGTGCTCCATTAATCCAGTTCAGCCGATTTATGGACGGGAAAACGTGTTGCTCAATCAAACGAAACGAAGGATTCGAAGGTTTCCGACGATTGTAACAACCGATTATGCTTATCGTAATGTGTTTATCGTAATTATCGTAACGATGATAATAATGGTAATTATTATCATTGTTGTGATTATTATCAGCATTGCGATTATTAGGGCCATTGTCATTGTTATCATTATTATCGGTACTGGTAAATGTATTTATCGACAGTCTTTTACGTAATTTGGATGTTGATACGTTTGAAAGATTATTTGCGGTATGTATGTTTATTGCCATTGCTAACTGGCCAGCGACCTAAGCCTTTCGGCGCTTGATCCGCTTTTTTTTTGTACGGGTTTGTGCATTCGTTTTTCGGAGGGGAAAATTGTTTTAAGATAGGCTTAACTTCGGTTCACAACTTCGCTTGCCATTCTCTCGGGTTGTCGGTATGCGGTGAGCGCTGGATATTTGCATCGGCGGATTATATTTTGTGTGGGTTGGATTCAGAGCTGTTGCATGTTCGGACGTTATTATCATTATTACCATTTTTACCATTTTTATCATTTTTACAATTTTTACCTCTTTTACCACTTTTACTAGTTCTACCACTTCTACCACTTCTACTACTTCTACAGTAGTAGTAGTAAATGTATTTATTGACAATGTATTACATAGTACAGTGATATATTTGCGCGATTATGTACATAGTATATTCCTCTGCTATTACCATTGCCAACGGGCCATCGACCTAAGTCCTTCAGCCCTACTTCTACAATTTCTGCCATTTCTGCCGTTTCTACCATTTGTATTTATAGTAATAATTGATAATGTTATATATTATTATTACGATTGATTGTTTCTGGGGAAAAAGGTTGCGCCGGCCCGTTTATTTTTATTGGTTTATTTATTTGTTAATTTGTTTAATGGACGAAGCGGTCGGCCGCGTGTGGTAATTGGAGTGAGGCTCACTCGGCGGAGCTCCCGCGGAGAGCCAGCTCCCAGAGGAGAATCAGCGCGACGACGTCAGCGAGCGAGCAGAAGCTCGCTCCGCCGCGTACAGCCTCGGGGAAATTGTGTCAGCTGGACGCAGCTGCAACGCAACGAACTCGAGTCTATCCTATGCGCGGCGCGGTTAGGAGTTAAAACGAGAGTCATAGCTCTCGCTCGCCTCGACTCTGCATGCCGATTACCGAGACGAAGATCACGTGGATTGTTGTTACGAGCATTGCGCTGGATGACGATACGAAAGAAGTTCACGCGGCCCCGCGACCCGCCGATCATTAATCATCGACGGACATCGCGCCTATCGCCCCCGGCTCCGGACTACGCTCGCGCGCTCGCCGATCGAAAATTCGTCGTCGAAATGCTTATCTTTGTTTCTGGAGACTTGTCGATTTTTTTTATTTTTCGTGCAATTTTTTTCACATGACCGATAACTTTTCGAGGCTTCTCGACTATCCTTCGAGCAATTATATAAATTAGTATTAGTGTTTATTTTCACCGTACGGCGACTTCGCCTTTTGCAAAAAAATCATACGTGACAAATAGTGATAATAGTAATAATATTTTTATTTATTTCTAAGTACATCACATTGTCTCTGCGCATCACATTGACTCTTTTTTTCTAAACGTCAAAATTATTATTGTCGATTATTAATTATTAATGATAATTGTTAAACTGTCGATAATTTTTCGCGCCTATCGCCTCCCGCTTGAAAATATCGGCGATAAAATGCTTGTCATTTCGTTTCATTTTCTGGGCACTTTGGGAATTTTTTTTATTTTTTCTTTCCCAGACGGATAACAATTCGAGTTTTTTCGACAAATTCTTCGACAAACATAAAAATGATTAATTATTAACCTAATAATCGATCATAATCCGCGCCTCCGGACTTCGGACTCCGCTCGGGCCCTCGCCGATCGAAACTTTCGTCGACAAAATGCTTATCGTTCCATTTCATTTCCAGGACACATTTTGGATATATTTTTTTTTTTTAGGGTCGAAGGCAACGGAGCTCGGCGCTCGGTGCCGTGAGTGCCGGTAGTGTGTAACTAATAGTGGAATCGTGAGGCGGAGAGAGCGGGAATCGTCGTGCAGAGCTCGTGGGCTAGGCCTCGTCGGTATTGATCCAGCAACCGAGCGGCAGGCGCAGCGTACACACACGCTTCCCTAGCCCGTGTACATACATATAGATATATATGTTGTGTGTGGATATATATGTATACATATAAATATATGTATATCGTGTGGATATATATGTATACATATGTATGTATATGGTGTGTATATACATATATGTACATATAGACGTATATATAGCACGGTGCGATATATAGTACGGAGGTTCCCGAGTTCCCGTTGCATTTCCAGCGTTTCGCTCGCGACGGCACAACTACCAGGGTTGCGCGACGCCGTAACGCGCTGAGGGCCTCTCGTACACCGGAAATTGACAAATCGCCGCCAGGCAATGCCTCTCTCGGCGCTGTCTCTCTCTCTCCCGCTCTCTCGCTCTCTTCAATTCGCGCTCGTTTCGTTCTATCCCTAAAACTACTTCGACTCTCGTTCATCAACCCCTCTCGACCATCGAGCGCACAGTGATTTCACGATTTTCTTTTTATTTCTCGTCCTTTCCCTTTTTTTCCTCACGTTTACGGCCTCTCGAGATATAATCGATTGAAGGAAATAAAAATCATAAATCTCGACGCTCGAAATGGAATTGTTTAGAGCGGCGATCGAGACGCAGCGACAACTCGCCGGCTCGAAAAATTTATTTGGCTCTGATGTTGAGATTAAAATCAACAAATTTTTGCCGCGCGAAAAATATATTCTCTGGGTTAACTTATTATTATTATTATTATTATTATTATTATTATTATTATTATTATTATTATTATTATTATTATTATTATTATTAATATTATTATTATTATTATTATTATTATAATATCTGCATCTAGTAAATAATAAATATCTGTAATTTACGCGAAAAGATTTAATATACTTGACTAATTAATTCATTTATTGGTATATTCACGGACTGGGCCAAATTACGAGCACGATACGTGAACGTATCGGCAAATGGTCAATAGCATATTGAGAAAGAGCTTCGTAGAAATAAGTAGATATATTCGCTTATGGTGTACCAACCCGTAACATTTTTACATCGATTCGAAAAATGAAGCTATTTATCTTGCACGTATATGTTTCACGTTATCCCACCTGCAACGTTACGGCGGGGCCGTAAACTAATTGGCATTGGTAAGGCGGAGAGCATTTCTCGGTGGATTCATTTTCTCGCGATTGGACGCAGAGTCTGGCTGGAATTGAAAGGAGAGACATCGAGTCGATGACGCGAGCCTCGCGTCATCGTCGCGGAGATGCAACTCGCCGTCCGGATTCGCTGCGCGTAGAACCAGAGAACCGGAAAGCACAATTGCCTAGGCCAATTTGTTGCGCGCTCAGAGCCGAGAGAGCGACCGGTCGTCACAAAGCTTTCTAAGGTTCTATTGCAAAACGCCGTACACTGAGAAAAAGAATTGTTTTTCCTACTATAACAAACAATTTCCACTGGGAACGTCTGTATGGACAGTTTTTGATAGTGTATATTCAATTGGTTAAACTATATAATTTAAACTATAGAGGAGAGCGGGGCAAAATGGGGCGACGGGGCAAAACTAAATTTTCCAATCATTTTTGGATCGGACAAGCTGGCAAAACTGGGTAGAAAAGCGTGATGTATCCGATAGGGCGAATTTGGGCATCCAAATATTATTGGAAATTACGTTTTGACAAAGAACCCCGTTTTGCCCCGTTGCCCCATTTTGCCCCACTCTACCCTATAATTTAAACTATATAATTTAAACTATAAATATGCTTGCAACGACCATTTTTTGGCACTGTCGTAACTATAAAAATGTAGGCGTTTCCCTTGGCAACTATTTTTTACGATAAAAAATCGGTATCGTTGCTTTTGCTATGTCATTTTTTTGTCAGTGTATGCGCAAGGAAATTTCATTACCGACGATGGTATTGGATCGAGTCGTCGAATTTAAATAAGAATTCAGATTCGGCTGCACAATGTTACGGCCGTGCCCTAAATCGATTAGCGGTCGAAGGAGTCGAACACGGTGGAACTAGTCTGCATATTGATGTGGAAATACCAGTATTTTAATATTTCGTAAAATTAGCGTAAAAACGCCATATTTTAGGGTATTATGACGGAATGCCTTTTCTCAACATTTTGCATTGTAAAAATATGGTCACAAAAGTTTCTAATAATTTACCTAAAAAGTGGTAAAAGTCATCTATATAGATGTGAAATAACCGGTCATAAAAAGTTCGGTAAATTTACCGCCAAGACGTATAAAATCTAACTATTCAAATATGACATTACCGGTTGAAAAATAATTAAACTTCACCTTTATAGTTTTGAAATTACCAATAACAAATTTTTTTCTTGCAACATTACCGTAACATTTTTTGAAAATTCATCATATGTTGGTTATATATTAACCACGAGACCGTACGATTTTATTGCCAATGTCGTAACGTTCAAAGCCGTCGCGTAGCGTATTTTTACGGTAAAATTACCGGTCACATCTGCGAGTCTGAATCTGGACGGACTGCGGGAGGCGCGGCAGGCGAAAGGAGAGACACCGGCCCGATGACGCGAGCTCGGCCTCATCGTCGCGGAGATGCAACTCGCCGGATTCGCTGCCCGCAGAACCGGAGAACCGGAGAACACAATTGCCTAGCCCAGGTTTATTGCATGCACGGAGCCGAAGGAGCCGCCGCGGCGGGCTCGGCCGTCGGAGAGCTTTCTAACGTCCTATTGCAAAACGCCGTAACGGCGGTATTGCCCGAGCGAGTCGTACAAAAGAAGGCGCATGGGAAAGCAGCCTCCTCCGCGCGAGCCCGTTCTTTTTCCATGCCCGAGGTTCGTCTCTCCGTCCCTCGTCGGCCGAGAGCGCGCCCAGCGACGAGGAGAGACTCCGCGAAGCCGCATCGACTCTCGGCGAACCGCCGCCTCTGCCACCTCCGCGCTCGTGCGAACCCGCCCGGCCCGCCGAGAAATCAACCCGAGATCTTTTTCTCTCTTTCCGTAACACGCCCTCGACGGTAGTCTCGACGACGCTGCAGCGGACCGACCGGGCGTATTAACTGGCGAAGGAACGACGCTGAGGATGACGAGACACCTGAATATCTACGGCCCGTGCGCCGAGGGAAACGTCCACGTGGCGTTGCGGACAACGATGGATGTACGTTTCAGTATGTTGGACACTTTATTGTCGGGATATTAAATTTGGCACTGATATCGAGTCTAGGGTCGGTGATTTTTAACAGACAATGAATTATCGATAATTCGATTAATCATTATTATTAATACGATTAATATTGTGTTATTATTATTATTATTATTATTATTATTATTATTAATCAATCATAATAATTTTTAGGTTTGCTGGAAGACACCGAGACACCTGAATCTACGGCCGCTGTGTTGAGGGAAACGTCCACGTGGCGTTGCGGACAACGATGGATGTACGTTTCAGTATGTTGGACACTTTATTGTCGGGATATTAAATTTGGCGCCGATATCGAGTCTCGGGTTGGTGATTTTTAACAGACAATGAATTATCGATAATTAGATTAATCATTATTATTAATACGATTAATATTGTGTTATTATTATTATTATTATTATTAATCAATCGTAATAATTTTTAGGTTTGCTGGAAGACACCGAGACACCTGAATCTACGGCCGCTGTGTTGAGGCAAACGTCCACGTGGCATTGCGGACAACTGTGGGTGTTAATTTCCGTATGTTGGACACTTTATTGTCGGGATATTAAATTTGGTGCTGATATCGAGTCTAGGGTCGGTAATTGTTAACAGACAAAGAATTATCGATAATTAGATTTATTATTAGTATTAATCATAATAATTTTTTGGTTTGCTGGAAGACACCGAGACACCTGAATCTACGGCCGCTGTGTTGAGGCAAACGTCCACGTGGCATTGCGGACAACTGTGGATGTAAATTTCAGTACGTTGGGAACGTTATTGTTGGGGTATTTAATTTCCTGATATTTGATATCGTATCTACTGTTGGTAATTGTTAAATGACGAATTATGCAGAAAAAATAATTATCGATAATAAGGTTTACTGTTATTGTTATTATTATCGACAATTAATAATAATAATTTATAGGTTTGTACTTTTGTTTGCAAAACTAGAATCGGATTTAGCGATCGAAAAATTAACAAATAATTATTTTTTTTATGTTTGTGGACAACAAGTTTTTGTAAAAAGTACAACATTTTATTACCGTGTAGAAATGAACAACTTATTATTGCGCGCGATTCCGATAGCGGATATCAAGTATTATAGGAGTTTTACGAGTGAAAGAACGACGCTAAAAAAGATACCGAGACATCAAACATTACGTACAACGTTGGCCGTAAATTTCACTACGTTGGGAACTTTATTGTCGGGATATTAAATTCACTGTTGAAATCTTATCTCCGGTCACACAAAAATAAATGATCGATAATCAGGTTAATAAAAAACAATAATAATCACTATTAATATTTAATAACAGTCATTTTTGGAATCGCTCAAAGGATAGTCGAGAAACGCTCGAATCGTTATCGATCGAGGAAGAAAAACGCCCCGAGGAAACAAAAAAAACAAAGAAATTGTAGAATCAACGATTTACTATTATTGCGCACGACTCCGACAGCGGATATCGATTATTATAGGGATTTTACGAGTGAGAGAATAGCTTAAGGAACGAGGCGTGAATAACCGTGAATTACGGTAAAAGGTGTGTTTAGATGGCCTGTACGAGAGACCTTCCCGACGGTCTCTCGGTACGAACGGTGAGATAACACTCGAAACATGTTTAAACATAAACCCGGCTATTCCGAGGTTGACGCGCTGTCCTCGAGTTCTTCAGCTTTGTTCCCGTTAATATCGTTATTGAATTGTCTATCGAAAATTATGGCGTTACCGGGTATAACGGACGGTGCGGCAAACTCTATTATAAGGAGGAACGTACAAAGGACACGATGCAAAGCACACTCCGCGGAATTTACGTAAGTACCAGCCGTGGCTGCGGACACCCGATACACGTAACGGCAGCTATGCGAGCGCCCCAGAATGCGGTGAGCGACATAATACCTCGCTATGGTGTTGTTCCCTCGAATATATATGTATATAATGTATATTTATAAATATATATATATATATATATATATATACTAGCGGGTTATTGTGACTCGCGCGCTCGCACCCATTTTTGAACGTAAACCCTTATTATTCTAAATACTTCAAAAGACGGGTCAATACTTGGATGGGTGACCGCGGTCACCCATCCA